>BSQZ01000088.1:2172500-2255406 GCA_033239005.1 Lamellibrachia satsuma | reverse complement strand
AACCTGTGAATATGCCTGCTCAATTGCCCTTATGTCACACCATATGAATTGTTTAAATTTACATATCACAATTTAATACGCCCTACATTCGTGTGAAACAATAAACAGGAAGGTCAACAGTGGTCTTACCCCTTAGTCAAACTGGCCACAAAGGTTGTGCCATCTAGCGTGTGTTTAAGGAAGCTAGCGACAGCGCGAATGGCTAATACACCCTTCCAGCCGAAATATGGTGGCTAGATTTGTAACTAGGTAACATAATCAGGGACATTAGTAGTGAGTTTAACAGGCGGAGGGATTTATGGGAATGTTTCTGCTATGAGCCACGTGGGCACATGAATACATGGCTATTTTTGTAAAACAAAATTAGGGGCATCGCAGGTCGGGGCGTTTTAAAAGAGCTGGAAGTAAGTGATTTTGAAAAAAATTAGTCAGCATGTCAATGAGATGATGGCAGTTGCTGTGAAAAAGTTTCAGAATGTTTAGTGGTCACGTTTTCTTATAATTAGGCAAAACGTTAACATGGCCAACAATGCAATTTTGTAGTGTAATCTGTCCCCTTAACGGTGTCATCGAACAGAAAACACAAATCAGTAAAACACTATTATTGCCAACTTTACACCACAACCATGATTTAATTTTTTTCGCCTTCTTGTCGGCTTTATTCGTAGTGACCCTCTTCTCCGGCAACTTAGTTTTCACCGACTTGGGTGGTGACTTGCTGCCCGCTGTGGGAACTGACAGGATACTGGGCTGTGTCGGACACAAGGAACCTGAGCTCAGTGTTTTCTGTTCGATGACACCGTTAAGGGGAGAGATCACAGTACAAAATTGCATCGGTGGCCATGTTAACGTTTTGTCCAATTATAAGAAAACGTGACCACTAACAATTCTGAAACTTTTCCACAGCAGCTGGCATCATCTCATTGACATGCTGACCACGTTTGGTCAAAATCACGTACCTCCAGCTCTTTTAAAACACCCTAACGTGCGATGCCCGAACATTTTAACTTACATATAATCTCTCCGTAATGTTAACACTCATTTCACGCATAAACATATGCCTACAAAAAAGGTCTTAGAACAAGCACCATCGTTCACTTACCTGTGCTAATGAGCGCTATGATATTCTGTTCCCCGATTATGTAGTTCCAATTAATCCACCAGGTAGAATATTGGTGTTGGGCAGGGTGTATTCGTGGGTATCAGAATAATGTTGCTTTCACGGGTTCGTAATCGAAAATAAATTCGAACCCAAACATTTTAACAAACATTTAAACAATGCTTACCAGAACAACGTATACGAAGTAAAATACGGTGCCTTGTGAGTTCCTAAGGAAAGTGAACGACTGCATATTAAACGTTCTCGTCATAGGACCCGTCGATCCAGCACGTGGAACTTCTCATGTTCGAGGACATATTCCAAGTCCTGGTCGACATCCTCGACCAGCTGCGACTGGGCCGCGTTCACGCGACTCCGGGTTTGGACGTCGACGAGATCATAATCGCTGAGTGGCGTGCCGTTGCCAACGTCGCCGACCGCATCTGCCTGATCGTCTTCGCCCTCTTGAACACCGTCTTCTTCTTCGTCGTGTTGTTCAGGCGTGACGACACCACCTACTGACTCAGTCCAGTACGGGCGTTCGTGAGTTTAATTTGGATCGGTCGGTGGAGTGCTGCGGACGCATCGTGTCTTGTTGCTTTCAAGAAACGACACGTCCAATTTGTTGTGTCACACGATCAATCGGACAAGTAATCGCTCGTGTGAACGGGCCTTAATACTACTACGACGACTTACGCCCGACCGAGGCGGCAAGCATGGAATATGTTTGGTATATAAAGGTAACAGCGTGGGGAACAAGGCAAGAATAAAGTAAACGAACACGTTGAAGACTATTTGTTTAAGTCATTTGGGTCACGTACGGGATAAGCTGACAGAATGGTGGCGTTACGATAAAGACGAATAGAGATAAGTAAAGAGTTTGATCAACGGGATTTTTCCGCATCGGGAATATGGAAGAAAGGGGGAGCAGATAAGAAAAAATAAAACGAATAGCGAGAGTTACAATGTGCAGATAACATTGACTAGAGCGCTGGTGAGAAGGGAAAGGGTATAAAGGCGATGTGTAAAAGAGACGAACGTTAGTGTGGCGTCAACATTCTTTAGGATTAAATTAGTGGCGATAAGATAACAAATGCGAATTGGAAAGACATTGTTACATTGCATCAACACTACTGATATAAAGGACTCCTAAAACAGGCGTGTAACGGATTGCACAAGTTACAGTAAAATGAAATATGTCTTGTCGTGCTCTGCATTGTGGTACTAAATGTCCTGTGATCAAGTGTATGCCCAAATATCCGACACACATATTTAATACAGCGTTGCCAAAGACCGGGTGCTGCACAGATTCTTGCTATATACAAACTCACGTTTTGCAGCAATGCAATCTGAATTACGCGCTCAGCAAAATCGTTGTACGTTATCAGACAGCACATATTACTATTTGAGTGTTGAAAACACAAACAGAGAGCGTTTTGAGAGAAAAAATCAAAATGTTAAACAAATCGCACGCTCCACCATTACGTACCAGTCGAGGTTGCACAATGTGAAGAATGTTCTTCTTCTTTCGTTATATAGTTGGACTCTTTGCGAAGTTATATTGCCTTGTTTTAGTCCACGGTAGGTTACACATTAATCATATGAGTAGGATATTTGCGAAGTTATATTGCCTTGTATTAGTCCACGGTAGGTTACACATTTATCATATGAGTGGGATCTTTGCGAAGTTATATTGCCTTGTATTAGTCCACGGTAGGTTACACATTTATCATATGAGTGGGATCTTTGCGAAGTTATATTGCCTTGTATTAGTCCACGGTAGGTTACACATTTATCATATCAGTGGGATCTTTGCGAAGTTATATTGCCTTGTTTTAGTCCACGGTAGGTTATACATTAATCATATGAGTGGGATCTTTGCGAAGTTATATTGCCTTGTTTTAGTCCACGGTAGGTTACACATTAATCATATGAGTGGGATCTTTGAGAATCTATATATTGTCTTGTATTAGTCCACGGTAGGTTACACATTAATCATATGAGAGGGATCTTTGCGAAGTTATATTGCCTTGTTTTAGTCCACGGTAGGTTACACATTTATCATATCAGGTAGAATGTGGGATCGTTGTGTTCCATCTGGCACAGACACCAGGTAGAATGTGAGATCGTTGTGCTCCCCTGGCACAGAAACCAGGTAGAATGTGAGATCGTTGTGTTCCCCTGGCACAGACACCAGGTAGAATGTGGGATCGTTGTGTTCCCCCTAGCACAGACACCAGGCAGAATGTATGTGTGGGATCGTTGTGTTTCCCCTGCACATACACCAGGTAGAATGTGCGATCGTTGTTTTCCCCCTGGCACAGACACCAGGTAGAACGTATATGTGGGATCGTTGTGTCCCCATGGCACAGACACCAAGTAGAACGTGGGATTGTTGTGTTCCCCTGGCACATACACCAGGTAGAACGTATGTGTGGGATCGTTGTGTCCCCATGGCACAGACACCAGATAGAACGTATGTGTGGGATCGTTGTGTCGCCATGGCAGAGACACCAGGTAGAACGTGGGATTGTTGTGTTCCCCCTGGCACAGACACCAGGTAGAACATATATGTGGGATCGTTGTGTTCCCCCTTTCACAGACACCAGTTAGAACGTGGGATCGTTGTGTTCCCCCTGGCACAGACACCAGGTAGAATGTGCGATATTTGTGTTCCCCTGGCACAGACAAAAGGTAGAACGTATGTGTGGGATCGTTGTGTCCCCATGGCACAGACACCAAGTAGAACGTGGGATTGTTGTGTTCCCCTGGCACATACACCAGGTAGAACGTATGTGTGGGATCGTTGTGTCCCCATGGCATAGACACCAGGTAGAACTGTGTGTGCGATCGTTGTGTCCCCATGGCAGAGACACCAGGTAGAACGTATGTGTGGGATCGTTGTGTTTCCTCTGGCACATACACCAGGTAGAATGTGGGATCGTTATGTTTCCCCTGGCACAGACACCAGGTAGAACGTGGGAATGTTGTGTTCCCCGTGGCACAGACACCAGGTAGAACGTATGTGTGGGATCGTTGTGTTCCCCCTGTCACAGACACCAAGTAGAATGTGGGATCGTTGTGTTCTCCCTGGCACAAACACCAGGTAGAATGTGGGATCGTTGTGTTCCCCCTGGCACAGACACCAGGTAGAATGTATGTGTGGGATCGTTGTGTTTCCTCGGGCACAGACACCAGGTAGAATGTGGGATCGTTGTGTACCCCCTGGCACAGACACCAGGTAGAATATGGGATCGTTATGTTTCCCCTGGCACAGACACCAGGTAGAATGTGGGTTCGTTGTGTTCCCCCTGGGACAAACACCAGGTAGAATGTGGGATCGTTTTGTTCCCCCTGGCACAGATACCAGGTAGAATGTGAGATCGTTGTGTTCCCCCTGGCACAGACACCAGGTAGAATGTATATGTGGGATCGTTGTGTTTCCCCTGCACATACACCAGGTAGAATGTGCGATCGTTGTTTTCCCCCTGGCACAGACACCAGGTAGAACGTATGTGTGGGATCGTTGTGTCCCCATGACACAGACACCAACTAGAACGTGGGATTGTTGTGTTCCCCTGGCACATACACCAGGTAGAACGTATGTGTGGGATCCTTGTGTCCCCATGGCACAGACACCAGGTAGAACGTATGTGTGGGATCCTTGTGTTTCCTCTGGCACAGACACCAGGTAGAATGTGGGATCGTTGTGTTCCCCCTGGCACAGACACCAGGTAGAATGTGGGATCGTTGTGTCCCCATGGCACATACACCAAGTAGAACGTGGGATTGTTGTGTTCCCTCTAGCACAGACACCAGGTAGAACGTATGTGTGGGATCGTTGTGTTCCCATGGCACAGACACCAGGTAGAACGTATGTGTGTGATCGTTGTATCGCCATTAAATATATAGTTTCAATGTTGTTTGCTGTAAATTAAGTAACATGTTCTGCAAAAAGGTAGTAATGTAATTTCCATTAATTAGAATCAGTCGAAAAATCTCTAAATAGTTAACCTTAACAAGATGTCTGAATGCACATAAGCCCACAAAGCCCATGCCTCCAAATGGAATGTTTTGAGTAAAGCAAACATATTTGCCATGCATATATATTTTGCTATGCCGGCAGTGCGCGAGCGACAATACACGGTATGAAGTTGTAAATAACCCTCATACGATTACCGTGAACATTCATATACATATGTGTGTGTGTGTGTGTGTGTGTGTGTGTGTGCGTGCGTGCGTGCGTGCGTGCGTGCGTGCGTGCGTGCGTGCGTGCGGGCGTGCGTGCGTGCGTGCGTGCGTGCGTGCGTGCGTGCGTGCGTGCGTGCGTGCGTGTGTACATTCTACCTGGTGTCTGTGCCAGGGGATACACAACGATCTTACATATACGTTCTACCTGGTGTCTGTGCCAGGGGAAACACAACGATCCCACACATACATTCTACCTGGTGTCTGTGCCAGGGGAAACACAACGATCCCACACATACATTCTACCTGGTGTCTGCGCCATGGAAACGCAACGATCCCACATTCTACTTTATTTTCTGTATTTGGTGCAGTAATATACTGTGGACTCTTATAGTGGTGGTCTCCATCTGTAACTATATCCCACCCGATTCAGTCACAACAGAAGCTTCGCAATTCATGTAATACAAATTTTTCAGCATAAATGTTTATATTATTGTAAATAATGAGACAGTAAACATTTAAAGTTCTAATCACAATGTTTGTGGGTCGGAAGGAACAATTGTGTCAGACAACCTTGAAGAGTCAAAAGTTGTAATTTCCCAATTAGTTGTCCCTGAAATAATTGTTTAAATATCGGATCTCGCTTCAGATATTAAAAATATACTACGGATTATCGCTAATACTGCTCATTTAATGTCTGGAATCAGTCGAGAAATCTTTAAATATTTATACCTAACAAGGTGTCTATGTATACAAGTGTCTAAATGCTCATAAGCCCACAAAGCTCATGCCCAAAAAAACTTACTGTTTTGAGTAAAGTAAACAGAGTTGCTATGCCGGCAGTGCGCGAGCGATAATACATGGTATCCAGTTGTAAATCACCCTCAAACCATTACCATGGAAATATTATGTATAAAGCTTCTCACATACCTTTAGCATCTTTTCATCGGTCTGAAACCAGAAAAAAATTTTCACCGCTTGGTGTCAGTTCTGTGAGTACACCCATAAAACAAAATATAATCCTATTCTTTACACAGGCATCAAAACAACTTACGTTCTTACTTACATTCCTTATTGCCGAGCTACAGCGATGCTACAATGTTAGCCAATGAACAAATTAATTATGATCTCGTCCCATAAAAGTACGTTCTTATATAGCGCGGTAGCCAGTCCTTGGGGCTACTCGAAGCGCTTTACACACACCCCACACCCACACACACACACCCGCCCCCACTCCATCCCCTGACAGACCTGTTCGTTCTAATGCCATTTCGACTGGGAATCATTCAGCCTTGCTGCAATTACTGCGCGAAGACTACTCGTTCACATGGCCACCTCTGTTTGTAGCCAGGTACTCGTCTATACAACTGAGTGAACTGTGGCAACGCAGGGTGAACGAAATTACCCAAGCTTCGTAACGGCAGGGAGAGGATTTGAAAGCGGGTTCTTTCGATTGATAATCCGGCTTTCTAACCGCTACGCTACTGCGCTTCATTAATACTTCACAGACAACCTTAATGTTTGTCTACTAGCCAGCTCCAAAGCTGCATTCCAGCACCACCAGTGGAGGTTTGATACGGGGGGGGGGGGGGGCGTAGTACGCCGTGACGCTAATCGTTATTGATATCGTCAGAATAAGAACAGTGGTCACGTCTTGAGTTACCATGGCGAGGCGGAGTGCAACAAATACGGTATCTATTTACTCAAACGTTTCCTCGTGCGGTGAGATGGTTAGAAGAATTGAACAAGCCGCGTCATGTTGTGACTCGTGTGGTTGAGGTGTTACACGTTTAGCATTTAGCAAGTTACACATTTACCCCATATGTTGGATATGTTACTTCCCCTAACATAGACAGCAGATGTATGGCACCAACGGCTTATGGTGTGCTTCGAAACAACAGCACGGTGGACTGGAACCCTGGTCATCTCAATTGATAGTCCGACCCTCTAATTTTGGATCTACTGCGGCCCACTCAAGTACACATCAAAACAAATGGCACGTGGACGTCAGCACCTAAAATAAAATTAACCGATTTAATTAATTAATTTCTACCCAGCCACCTTCCCCCGGTTGACCTATTTACGCTGTTTACAACTGATATCGAACACGCGCTGCACTCGCCCAACGTGGACAAAGGTAGCCGTCGATCGGCTTAATCTCTTAAGTGTTGAAAGCGACTGCTCTGGAATGTATATAATTAATTACCTTTAACAATTCTTAAAAGTAGATAATACCACTCTGCTACATTAGATGGGAATAACCTACTGTGTTTGTTGAATGTCTAATTTGGGGACTCATTACTCTGTTAACGCAAATGTTGTGGGATATCTTTCATATCTTTCAGAGTGTGTTCCATTTTATATAATACGCACAGTCGTGGTATTGTTCTTGTCTGGAGGGTTTCCCATCAAAGATCGGTAAGGAGTTTGACTACGGTATATGACTTGCCAGAGTAATTGTGCTTACAAATGTCGCTGTTTGTCTTTGAGTTTATCATATATTGCTAATGTTCTTTTGGCAAAGAGGATCCTTACATTTCTTGAGCCATATATCTTGTTCAAGCTTGAATAGGTCGTTTTGAAGGGGAGATGCGTCTTAGTGTGTATTGCATATTTGGAATTGTATGACAGCTGTTAAAAAAAAAACATAGTGCTCTGGACAGAATGCCAGCCCCATATAGATTTATATGCTATAAGTCTTAAACAATGAATCAAACAATCAAAGTATAATGTATGATTTACCTCATTTTGTGTTGACGATTATTGACCTTTCAAAAGTGATCCAGACGATGACTCGATACTATTGCGTGAATTACTAAAATTTTCCCCGCAAGTTGCACATTCGACACCGACCAAATTATTTTAATAGAAATGGCTGCGTCGGCTTTTGTAAGACATCGCAAAGTAAATATGATTCATCGAATGTTGTTGCTTTGAATTAATTTGTTTTGTCCTACAAACAATGCCATTGTAAAACCATTCTGACAGCTAATATTTCAAACAAGAAGGTTCAATGACCGATTTTTAACGACACGCCTCTTGTCTCGGGATTGCGCGGATATATTCAATATAGAAACATAAGATAATGTATCGGCATTAGCACAAATGCATATTGTTTATCGTAGACTGTATTGATACATGGATACACAATTCGGTGACTATATTTAAATAGCCTGTTATGCCCACCCACTCATAAGTGTTCTTGCGAGACAACTCGACCGACAGTTTGACCCGGGGGCGGTGCACCGTTTACTGCCGCTGTCATGGCAACGTCACTCGCCACGCGGACCAACAGGACGCTCGTTCATTGGAGTCATTGGTGGATTATTACCCACTGAACGTCAGCAATCCGACGGCATTCACTCACATATGCGGCGTTCCCGGAATCACAAGTCTCGTTCGGAGATCGAAGACGTGAAGTCGTTGGGTCCCCGTCGACGAACCATGCAGTGGAACTGTGCTCAGACTTGCGCGGCTGTTGCCTTCACCGCTTTGTTATCTCTGGTCGGAGGTAAGTTGCATGTAATTTCAGTCGGCACGAATGTCGTCACCCTGACAAGCAGTGCGGCGGTTTTCTCAACGCTCTTACTGAGATAATGATACATTGTTTGTTGGTGTAATTCGAGTGGCATGTTATGCCCATTATATAACGGCAAATTAACATTTCAACATACTTTTTCACTTCCTATATTTGTAAACATTCAGCTGGGGCCGATTTCACTAAGCGGAGGAACTGATGAAGATTACGTACGTCAGAACAATCAGGGAAAACACGCATCGCGTTCCGGACAATCACGGGTCACTGCCAACGCGCGTGTTCGATCGCGTTTGAAATGATTTTCATGTGTAAGGATATATTACGGTAAATGCTCTAGACCATTTCTAGACCATCCCGGTAGTTTCATTACCGTGATATATCCTGTCATGCATTCTATCATGCATTTTATGTTTCTTCCTCTTCGTGATAAATAGTGTTTCATGTGTTTACCTATTAACTGATTATGTGTACTATCGGTTGAATAATACACGTGACATGTGTAACTAAATTGGTTCGTATCTAATATATTGCACATTTTCGTGAACAGCAACAACGTTTTTAAAACATAGTGTATGGAGTGTATTTCGCTGCAATCGTTTATTCAGTAACAATGCTGCGTTTTATGCATTTTTACACAGGACAAATTAACAAGCTACTTTCAGTGAACACAAATTGACAATATTTTATAACGAAGTACATTTTACGCTTTACTTGGAGGAACCTAGTTATATATCGATTGTAGAAGCATCAAGCATAAAACAGGAACCAATAATTGTTCATGGTATTCACTTGAGGATATACATTCTCCACATCAGGAGCCATTGAACAATTACATATGACCTTCTGCCTAGTCCATCTGATTTGCCAAAGCCAATGCGAATGAATGATGTAAAGGCATTTATATCATGCTGAGTCTTAATGGCAGAACCCTGAGCTCGTTTGCTAAATGAAAACGCAAAGAGTGATTGTTGGTAAAGGTCATTTACTAAGTGTACCAACGTAGAATAATACCTTTATATCGATGACATAGCTTAATCGCTAACACATGGTCATCGAAAAACACAGATAGTAAATGACAAATTAAAATTAGCAAAGGTGGGGGCAGTCATTTGTCCCAACCATAGTAAGTTTACGCACTAAAACCTTCTACAAACGTCAAATCAATTGGTGTTAACCCAAAATAGTTATAACATATGCACCAAAGTCTTGTAGAACAAACATCAATTAAGATTAAGTAATACGAAAAATTGTATAGATACATACATACATATATGAACAATACAAGGCAGCATGAGAAACAGAGGTGGTAGTCAGGTGAGGATGGTGGGAACAAAAACTTCCAATCTGCTGTGACATAGGACACGTCTGGCTTTGATAAAACCAGCAGCAGAAAGGGACGAGGTAGTGTAGCCTCGTTATGGTTTACGCATCGCGGAATGCGGACCGGTTCACGTGCAGCAACCCGGTACTTTATAACTAATAACAATTTCAATGAATCACATTTTCACCTCACATTATACAAATACTATTTTAACATGCGTAAAAATATTCATTTATATCATGCTGAGTCTTAATGGCAGAACCCTGAGCTCGTTTGCTAAATGAAAACGCAAAGAGTGATTGTTGGTAAAGGTCATTTACTAAGTGTACCAACGTAGAATAATACCTTTATATCGATGACATAGCTTAATCGCTAACACATGGTCATCGAAAAACACAGATAGTAAATGACAAATTAAAATTAGCAAAGGTGGGGGCAGTCATTTGTCCCAACAAGCCTCCAGTAATAGAGGCCCCCACCCCACCCCAGGGCTTGTAAAGGCATATCATTATGATAATTACATTTATGTGTGACAACAGCTCTGAATTATGCTGTTTGTGAGGTCAAGTGTCGACGTGCTGGTGATTACGTGACAGTCGCGGTCATTGTGCATTTGCAAACACGGTGTCGACCAATGACCATTTTAAATAAGTAATGGTGAATTAACCTGAGTACGACGTGTAGTGAGTGAAAATGAATAGTTACCATGAATCGTCGAAGGTGCTACTTCGGATTGACTCAAATGTATAAGTCACGTTCAACGTGCCACGAATGTTTACGCTGTTGAAATTAAGCCTAACAACCTAGGCAACATCAACGACACAGTTAGGCTATGTGGGTAAACGTTCGTTTGGATATGGACATATAAGATAATAGTTCATTCATACCTGTTTTGAAGGTTTCTATCGGCACGTCAGCGCCGCGCTGTCTGGTCCCTTAATATTATACGACTGTTGATTCCCGACGATGTTCCGAGTGATGTCACTGTTATTATTAAGAGTGTCTTTCTCAATAGTATTTTGCTATTAAGAGGATCTTTGGCAGTGGCGACAGCCAGTTTGTGCGAGCAGCTGGCTTTTACGCCAGCTTACGCTGTTTTCCATTCAGTTGTTCTGTGTAGTGGTCTCCACTAGGTCGTAGTCTTGGCGATCAGATGCAGCGGCTCCACGTCGGTCCTTGTCTTCCCCCGCATGCCGATGTGCTGCAAGTCGGCGTTAAGAGTGCCGGGGAAGCAGGTTCTGGGTCCGTAATTTTGGATAAAAAATGCAGGCATCGCTTCGTTTGCAGGCGCATCCTCGTCCATGCGGCCGCAGAGGTGCCGTCGTCTGTCATTTGTGCCGTGGAACATATCCATAAGATGTATGCGATGAACATAGCCGTGATAACCCGCGATCACCCAATAATAACACTGAAAATATTTATGTTGTGGTTTCCTGTTATACTTTTTTACCTAATTGAAACGTTCATCCCCCGTGTCCACACAACCGCTGCACTAACCGGATTGAGCCATGCGGAGCACACGTGCCTTGTATGACCTTTTGACTTAATCTTAATCAAGATACCACAATTAATATAGCTGCCTCGTGATGCGTTGAAGAATGGCGAGTACATTGTGTCGTGGTAAACCATCTGTGGAACACAATTAAGCAATCACGGACCATGTCAACATAAACAACTGTTTGACTGGGACGGAGCCAAGGTGATTGATATGAAACATAACATGTGTTAGATGCAGACCTGGGTCCGAGTACATTTTCACGAGTACGAGTACGAGTACATTGGTGATGGCTGAGTACGAATACATTACTAAAAGCTGAGTACATATTGTATGACATAGTAAATTATTAGTAATAACATATTTCCCAAGCACATTCCCTATGGAGTCAGGTGGTATAATAAAACGGTTAAGTACTGTTGACATTATACTACATTTGTTCTTCGGTTCTTGCAACAGACAACACTAATCAACTCAGTCTGACATAGACATGTGGTCTGATACATGTAGGGGACTCTAATTAACCCACCTTGAGTCACCAACATACTCTGACACATGTACATTCACTTAAACCAGTCATTACCTAGGGTTACCATCTCAGATAAACCTAACCAATAAACTTCAAATATTTCTGTAGTGATCTCAAATGAGTGAGTAATTGCTGAAACTGCTCAGTGTTAAGCAAGTTATAAAATAAAGCAATTAGCAGGAGGTATGTAGAATCAAACCATTTCTCTTATATCTGGTCTCTCAGACCCTAGATGTAGTTTTGCTAGCACCTGACTGTTAATTGCACTGATCGTCTGACCACCTTCTGATTTGTAGACTATGTAGAGAGCCATGAACTGAACCAAAACACTTACCAAGAACATGTCGTGCAACTGGATTCATAAATCAGACAAAGTAAATGTAGGTTTACTCTACACAATACACAATGTGAGGCTTGTTAATCAATGCTATAAAACAGTACATCAGATGCATAATTTAACAATATTTATTTATTTATTATAATAAAAAAATTTTACCATTGACAAGTACTTTAACAGACTGCATTTATTGGTCTTGCCCAAGAATTGTCTATGTAATCAGTGTAGTGAATCTACTAGTGAGAAGATTTGTCCAAACTAGAAAAATGGGTTGTGTACTAATTTAAATAAAGACTACTCTGCTTGAGTCACCATAGAAATAGACTCAGCTAGTTCTTAACACTGTTTCTTGAATGAGCAGCAAATGCATTTTAAGGCTAAGTGATGAATGGCCCCTTCATTATGGACTGTCTGGCTTAATTAAACAAACACAAGGATTATAACATAAACTGGTTGGTTACTAGCATAACTTTTTGTTTTGTTATATCAATCATAAATAATGTATTTGAACATTTCAGATGCTCTATGGAAGTGCATAAATAAAAATATTTTCATTCTGTTACTTACAAATACTTGATAAAACTTTATTTAAAATAAAATCATAAATAATTATCACAGCATCATATTGAAAAAAGTACTCAGATGACCCATAATTTCCATGAGTACGAGTACGAGTACTTCAAAAATGTACTCGAGTACACGAGTACATGAGTACCGATTACATCGGCCCCAGGTCTGGTTAGATGGATAAAGAAGGACCTAGATCAGAAAAACACCATATATTATGAAGATAGACGCCTTTGTACCGCCTGGATAACGCGTGTCACACAATAGCTTACCTCGCCACGTGCTGAGCTGAAGCATAACTGAAGTGCCGCCATTCTCTGTGTTTCCTTGCACTGTCTTCCGCAGCCACGTCCTACCACAAGGCGATACTCGACAAGATACTTGGGGGAAACTTCACCTCGTTCGTGCGACCAGTACAGGATGACACACAGACGACACAGGTGTCAATGAGGCTGGCACTTTACCAGATACGAGACATGGTGGGTGGCAGGTTAACTTCACGCATTTCAGTCGTTAAGAGACCTTATGCAATGTTTTAAGAATTCATTTCCCAGGACAAAATTGGATTTCACGGTTTCTGCCGTGACTGGCCTGTGATCATCCTAGAACTTGGATTGGATATATGATCTATAATCCATTCTGTTGTCTGGTCGGGTAATTGATACATGGGTAAATGGGAGAAGGCTGGACGTGTAGAACCAGAGTGATACGTCGTTGTGGTAAAACATTTCATTTAGATTTATTTTCGGTGAACAGGTTAATATCCAGGACCATGAGTCGGGGAATGCATTCACCTTAACCGCCGAATTGGTCAGTCTCGCCGGTGATTCACTTGGACTCGATACCGCGTCACTGATTCAATCAGTGACCGGCCACTCAATGACGACGTTAATAATTTGGACCATTTGTTCTGTACTGTGCATAATTCAAAACGTTGAAGCCATTGTACAATGAATAGTTGTTATCGGTCCATAGTTGTGCCATGTAGATTTACAGCAGTACACGACTAGCAATACATGTATCAGTAGTTACAGACAACACAGCACTCAAGTGTCTGAATTTACGAGAACAGTCTGGCTATATTTACCTTTTTGATACATTGGTGTGATTACTGTTTCTTTGTTCGCAGGACGAGAGAAATCAAAAGCTTATTGTCAACGTGTGGATAAATCTGGTATGTGATCTATGTGTATTGTTCAAGTGCATGTGTTCATACGAACAATCTGGTATGTGATCTATGTGTATTGTTCAAGTGCATGTGTTCATACGAACAATCTGGTATGTGATCTATGTGTATTGTTCAAGTGCATGTGTTCATACGAACAATCTGGTATGTAATCTATGTGTATTGTTCAAGTGCATGTGTTCATACGAACAATCTGGTATGTGATATATGTGTATTGTTCAAGTGCATTTGTTCATACGAACAAGTCGTCCACAGTTCACACAACAACAAGGGAATTATAAATGTCACACGTGGCCAATTTCATTGAAGAGAAAACCTGATAGATATTCCACAAACATAAATCCCGTACAATGGTTATCACCGCAGTTAGCAAAAGAACTTGTATTCGTTATATTTTAAAGCGGGTTAACTGCGGTTTTTTTTCATGCTGCAGTATATCGAAACATTGTATGTGTGTTAATAAACATCTTATACAAACATTGTATGTGTGTTAATAAACATCTTATACAGAAATAAAGAATAATTAAGGCCGGAATTAAGATCGGATACTGCGAAGTTCGAGTAACTTTGCCATACCTTTACCTAACCGTAAATATCGTACAACAAATCGGTCTGTCGTGTTGCTTCCAGTATTGGCACGATGATTTCATCATGTGGGATCCTAAATCGTACGGCAACGTGACGACAATTCACATTCCATCGTCCAGGATCTGGCGCCCAGATATTGCCCTCTACAACAGGTCAGCCACTTCCATTGCGGTGCATCAATGCATATGCAGCAGTGAACTCTACAATAATTATCTATCTAGGTGATTTTACACGTTTTAAAAGATTACCATTCAAAGTTACAAACTCCAGATGACAAATGGACAAGGAAGCCATTGGCTTATAGACAGTCCAATATTTTGTCCTATGACTAAGCTTGTTCGTGTCCAATTGTGTGTGTTCGTGTCCAATTGTGTGTGTTCGTGTCCAATTGTGTGACAAGAGGCGTGTTCGTGTCCAATTGTGTGATAAGAGGTGAACATATTTGCTTTGGAGAAGCTCACATTGAATGGTGGTAATTAATTGAGTGGCATCTCATACATGATTTCTGAAAATTGTGGAGATATGTGAAATACTTGATTAGATAATCATATTTTCTTACATACACCATAATGACGTATTGTGGATATATATATATATATATATATATATATATATATATATATATATATATATATATATATATATATATATATATATATATATATATATATATATATATATATATATATATATATATATATATATATATATATATATGTATATATATATATATATATATATATATTATATATATATATATATATATATATATATATATATATATATATATATATATCCTTCTTACGATATGGTATCCACTCTTGTATACAGTATTCTAAATGATTCCAAACTATTGCTTTATACAGATGTGCAATTACCTGTTTTTCTTTATATGTTATATTATATGGCACGTTGTCGAAAGCTTTCTGAAAATCTAAGTAGACATTATCTACTGGTGATCGTCGTCTATCCACTTAGTGACTTATTCCAGAAAAACATAACATATTTGTTAAACATGACCTCGCTTTCAGGATTCCATGTTAAGATGAATTAAATAATTTATGTCTAACAAAGAATTCCACCATATGGTCTTTAATGCTTCATACATGCAAATGTTTAGATTTAACATCTACAACATATCATATCATACTCTATATTATCTTGTGGAGCAGGTCTACTTATAATTTCTTGGAAGTGTTCGACCCATCATTTTTCTTCTCCTCTAGTGACCATTTCTGTAAGTGATAGGCCTTTCCAAACAGCTTCCAAAATCATCAGACAATCTATTTGTAATTTGAAAAAGCGTGCGCATATCATTTCTATTTGCAGCTTCTTGAGTTTCTTCAATGTATGCCCTTTTATCTTTATCTTTTATCCCGCGCCTTCTTCTTGACCTATTGTCTTTGTTTTGCTAGTGCATATTAGCTTGTCTCCTTTTGTTTTTGTTTAATGCCTTCAACAGTTTAATTTCTTTCTGGTTCTACTGTCTTCCTTAATTTCGAAAATACCATTTCTATCAATGTCTTCTTAATCATTTCATGTTAAAACATTATTGGGTCTTCTGTTAATCTCCAGCTCTCCAATGTCGTCAAAAAACTTTTTATTATGGCGTCTTTCGTATCTAAGGTATCTCAGTTCTGAAATCAGCTTAGTTGCTCTTCGTTGTTTTGTCTAGCTTATGTATATGTCCTTCTTACGATATGGCCTCCATGCTTGCATGCAATATTCCAAATGAGCTGCTACGAGTGCCGATTACTGGACAATTGTAGTAACAGTAGCACATAAACTCGCGTAAGTCCAAGACCCTGATTCGGACACAATTGTTGCAGCGTCGATGAAGAGAGGCCTTCGACAGAGTTGTTAAGTGATACCGCTGCCGTCGTCACGTCGAAGGGAGACGTCGCCTGGTCAATGCCTGTGATCCTCAAGAGCGCATGTCGTGTCAATGTAGCAAACTACCCGTTCGACATCCAACGTTGTCCGCTTAAGTTCGGCTCGTGGACATACAACGGCTTCGAGATAAACCTGACTAACTTCGCTGATACAGCCATTCTAACCAACTTCGAAGGCAACGGAGAGTGGCATCTTGTGGGCATGCCATGTGAACGTCACGAGGTGGGCACGAATAGCAAACGAGCCATATAAACGGCAAATTATTTTTATGAATTCCAACTGACCCTTTTAGAGGCATACAGATTATAACACAAACTGTTAAAACTACAAACGCATAAGGCAAATAAAACACAACGGCCTAGTTGTATTATTGTTTTTCCGGACCTTCTCACGGATATATGCTGGAAACAATCCATAATACAAAATCAACAAGCTGTGTATTCCGTGTGTCGCAATTCACATTTGGTGAATGTTTAAGGGAATAAACAATTATTTGTTCTTAGGTTATTTACAAGTGCTGTCCAGAGCCGTACCCAGACGTCACGTTCACCGTTTTGATGAAGCGACGACCGATGTTCTACCTCTTCCATCTACTCTTCCCGTGTGTGCTGCTCACAGCCATCGGGCTGATGACGTTCTGCTTGCCGCCAGAGAGCGGGGAGAAAGTCAGCCTTTCCGTCACAGTACTGCTCGCTATGACTGTTTTCATGCTTGTCATTATGGAGAACATACCGCCCACCTCCGAGGTGATTCCATTGTTCGGTGAGTGCACTACTGTTTGCAATGATACCGGGTGTCAGGTCTGATTAACTTTTAATTAACTTTGAAGTGCCAATCCACGATCTTTAGTTTTGATTCCTGTGCACCTGATAGTGCCTTAAATGTTTCACTTACACGGAAGTCCGGAGTTCTTTATAAATCGTCCACGTGTGTGCAACGCTGACAGTGTTTGTCTCTAATTTCAGGGCAATTCCTCGGTGTAACGATACTTGTCCTAGCGATGACGACGATGACAACCGTGTTAGTGATGAACGCTCATTTCCGTGGCTTGCGTGGCCATCGACCGCCAGCTTGGGTCAGGAAACTCTTCCTCGACTGGTTCGCCAGATTCGTCTGCATGCGCAAGGTGACGTCAACTTCCCGCCTTTTCTATAAACAGTTTTCCAGTGTTTCCTACAATTTCCCAACCCGGCGAAAAAGGACGCTAGCGACCAATAACGTGATGTTTTTCAATCATGCATTTAAAGAGAAATTTTTTTTCGCTTTCCTCTATCTACTCAGCTACGTCCGTATGATATTCGACGACTGCTTATATATTAGCAGTGTGGATATTATTTGTTTGTGTGAATTCAAAGTTAGCGACCGTCAGATTGATTCTCGCGAAACTGCAACGGAGGAAAGTGACGCATTGCTAAACATGTGTTGTGAATTCATTTTACTTGACACGGATCAGTCGTGCAATGTACGTTGGTTCCCAACTCGAACAAATCTCGAATCGCGTGTGGCTTTTATCGGCGCAACAATTGTTGAATAGATTCGAAAATTTAATTGCGGCAACACTTATTGCATAGTGTGCGCCGGTATATGATGCGACGTCACGCAGAGTCGGATATATATGTGTGTTCGCAATATATTTTATATATATATGTGTGTGTGTGTGTGTGTGTGTGTGTTTGTGTGTGTGCGTGTGTGTGTGTGTGTGTATGTGTGCGTGTGCGTGTGCGTGTGCGTGAGTGTATTAGGTAATTATTGAAATATATATATATATATATATATATATATATATATATATATATATATATATATATATATATATATATATATATATATATATATATATATATATATATATATATATATATATATATATATGTGTGTGTGTGTGTATGTGTGCGTGTGCGTGTGCGTGTGCGTGAGTGTATTAAGTAATTAAATTGATTCATGCCTGTCTTTGTTTCTAGATGGCCCATGCCTCTTACGATGTGACACTTGACGGGGTCCTTCCGGTAAGCGACGCCCCGCACGGCACGGAACCGGAACTAGCAGTCATGGAAAATGGCAAAAAGCACTCGCTGACGTCACGCGCCAGTTCGTCGGTGGCAGTTCTTGCGAACACGTCACCGAGTCACATCAGCACTGCCTGGAAGGCAGACAACGGAGATCATAGTCGCTGTGACACGAATCCCAAAGTTCCGACAGATCAGAAACAGCAGGCCACGCGACACGGCAACGCGTACTCCCAGACGCCACGCGCCAGATCGTTTGTAGACGTTCTTGGCTGCACGGCAGACGACGGTGATCGTAGCCGCTGTAACACTCCCCCCATGGACCCAAAAGATCCAGCTACGCGAAAGATTACTGACCTGCTAACGGAGCAGCGAGCATATTCGTCGCAGAAGACCGGAAAGGTTGAAAACGACGTCCAGTCAGACCAAGGGATGGTAGAATGGCAGACGGTAGCCATGGTGGCGGACCGCGTTATGCTGGTTGTGTTCACACTGCTTGTTCTTATCGCATACACAGCCTTATTCGGCAGTGTACCCACATAACAATAGACAAACTGTCATATCATTAGCATATCTTCCCTATCACAGGGGACAATAAATGAATGGAACTGCTAGCAGCGTGAATATGTTTAAAAACAAGTTGGACACATATCTCAGGACGGCGGGTTACAAGTAGACGAACACTGATGGACTCTCGATAAGCCAATGGCTTCCTTGTCCACTTGCCATCTGGGCCTTTGGCTTGGATGGCAGATCTTGTTAAATCTTGTAGCAACAACACCGTGGTGATACATGGTAATACATGGTGATACACGGTGATAAATGGTGATGCATGGTGATACATGGTGATACATGGTGATACATGGTGATACACGGTGATACATGGTGATACATGGTGATACATGGTGATACATGGTGATACATGGTGATAAATGGTGATGCATGGTGATACATGGTGATACATGGGGATACACGGTGATACATGGTGATAAATGGTGATGCATGGTGATACATGGGGATACACGGTGATACATGGTGATACATGGTGATACACGGTGATACATGGTGATAAATGGTGATGCATGGTGATACATGGTGATACATGGGGATACACGGTGATATATGGTGATACACGGTGATACATGGTGATATATGGTGATACATGGCGATACATGGTGATGCATGGTGATACATGGGGATACACGGTGATACATGGTGATACACGGTGATACACGGTGATACATGGTGATAAATGGTGATGCATGGTGATACATGGTGATACATGGGGATACACGGTGATATATGGTGATACACGGTGATACATGGTGATATATGGTGATACATGGCGATACATGGTGATGCATGGTGATACATGGGGATACACGGTGATACATGGTGATACATGGTGATACACGGTGATAAATGGTGATGCATGGTGATACATGGTGATACATGGGGATACACGGTGATATATGGTGATACATGGCGATACATGGTGATACATGGTGATACATGGTGATACAATTTGACTAGAATCAGTTATATATTTTCGGCTCAGCAATCATTTTAAACGTCAAACATTAACGCAAAGTCTATAATAATAATAATTTTCAATTACGTAGTACTTGTATGTCGATATTGGTTTGAGTGTATATTGTCCGGTTTACTTCGCTTCGAGGCTCGTAGCCCATTAGATTGCTGCAAATGGCGTTTGTTCGAGTATTTATCGCATTTAAGTAGTGCTATTAACAATGTCGTTATTATGCATTGGTCTGCCATTTCATTCCAGTCTAGTCGCTATGGAAACAGCAGTTAGCTAAATTATTTACCAGGCTGTTGACAGCAGCTACACTTTCACCTTTCCCAGTGGTGCTAGATGAAGTGCAAATGTCATTCATACATGAATATACGAGGACCCACATAAATCGATGCATGAAACAGGCTTAGGTTCAAATGTGAGTCAGCGTAGTTAAATGCAAATTCAAATGTTTGAAATGATTCAAATGCAAATGCACCCATATATTATAGCATTTAAATATATTTATTCAGTAAGAAATAATTGGGCTTTACTGTCAGTAGAAGAAACTTAGCGCTTTGTGGGAATAAAGACAACAGTGAAAAAATTACTCAAATGAAATCCAAACAATAGTTACCATATAAGGTTAACAAATGTTGACATTGACAAAATAGTGTTAAGTGTCATATGGTGTCATATGGTATATGGTAATTATGGTCACTACGGTGACATTTGGCATGCTTAGTTTTAGCATTATTGTCTGCTTGAGAATTATAAATTTCTGGCTGAAAATAATCCAAGCAGAGCAATCTAAATTATTAAATGTAATACATCATTGCTAAGATGATTACATGATAAATATTGTTTTAAATCGAGATAGATTGTGAATACCAAAACATATTTGTGATGAGTGTGGTCATGGATTTTAAAAGGCCGCCCGAACTTCACTGATTGCATTTCACAGATAAGCTTAGCACAGGTGAGCACAGAAACACTACCAACTGGGATGGACTCGTCACTCAGACAGGAATTGAAGGACCTAAAATGTTCATTGGTAGGGAGATAAGTTGACTGCTAATCATGGTTTCTGCAAATCTGTCTAAAGTAAACTTTTGGGACTGGCAACTTGCAGCCAGGTTAGAAATTTGCATCTAATGAATGTTTTAAATCGAGTGCAAATGTTTTTTTATCAAGTGAAAATGCAAATGTTTTTTTTGTTGAAAGCAAATGCAAATGGTTTTACTCAAATGCAAATGCAAATGTTTTCCAATCAAGTGCAAATGTTTTTTTGAGCCAATTGAGAAATTTGCATTTAAGGCGTCAAATATTTTGATTCAAATACAAATGATTTTTAATCAAGTGCAAATGCAAATGTTTTTTAATCAAGTGCAAATGTTTGTTGAGCCAAGTGAGAAATTTGCATTTAAGTCATCAAATGTTTTGATTCAAATGCAAATGTTTTTTAATCAAGTGCAAATGCAAATGTTTTTTTAATCAAAAGCAAATGCAAATCAAATGCAAATGTTTTTGATTTAAATGTAAATGCAAATGTTTTGATTCCAAAACAAATGCAAGTGCAAATGCGGAGCAGGAAACGACACTGTATTTAAATGCAAATGCGACATTTTCAAATGCAAATGCATTTCCATTGGCATTTTAACCCAAACCTATTACGAAACCTTAATTATTACGCTATCAAGTCACAGTGGATGCATCATAGTGTACATTATAGTGTACATCACAGTGTACATCACAGTGTACATCATAGTGTACGTGACAGTGTACACCACACTGTACATCATAGTGTACATCACCGTGTACATCATAGTGTACACAGGTCGCTGAATGATACAATATAACGTCACATGTTATATACAAGAGCCTAGGTTAATCTCTGTATGACACTTTAATAATAACGTCACTGTGAATGCAATAGAACCGAGTTCAATCGCTCTATGTGACTTTAATTAATGCTAATTACACTTATATATTTTGTTTCATATAACGTTAGATCCAATATTGTTCTTGGCGCTTCTCAGCATATTAATAATAATAATAATAATAAAAATAATAACAACAATAATAATAATAATATTAATATATATTATATATATATATATATATATATATATATATATATATATATATATATATATATATATATATATATATATATATATATATATATATATATATATATATATATATATATATGTATGTATATGTATATATATATATATATATATATATATATATATATATATATATATATATATATATATATATATATATAATGTAAGATATGAATTTGCAATGATTTAGTATCTCCTGGTAAACATAGTACAATGTTTTATTTTTACGATATTGTTAAATTTGAATGTTTTTAAACATTGAATAATCAACCATTGTCGGTTAATATACACATTTCGATTGTATTTATTAAGGTTATAATTTAAGTAGACTTTAGATTTGTATTACATGTAAAGAAATATGTTAAATATATGTCACTCAGAGTCCCATGCGTATATATAGTCAATGATACTCTTCAGTGAACATTACATGTTACATTAACATTATATAATGCCGATCGCTAGGACTACCGCCTAGCCTGGCTCAACAATTGCTATCAAAAACGTGTTCATAAGATAGTGGCTAACACTATGACTGTAGTGTAAACCTAAAATAAATGTATTGTATTCACATTGTCACAACGATCAACCATTGTCGGTTAATATATACATTCGAATGTATTTATTAAGGTTATAATTTAAATAGACTTTAGATTTGTATTACAGAAATATGTTAAATATATGTCGCTCTCTATCTACATATTCCAAATAGGAATTTTCCATCAATACGGTGGCGCCACAGATTAGACAACATGTGATATTAAGTTTTTAGTCGCTAGACGTCACCGCTAATATTATTAACATTTATTTTGCACGTATGTTGCAATTAGCCAACGATCACCTGCATCAGACGGCAGGTTTTCGGTTATTGGGACCTACTGTATAACGTGCCGTGACCACATTTTGACGTTACACGTTTATTCACCATTAAATTAAATGATTTGGATGACAAAAGCCTAAGACATATAATGCATGTCTTTTTCCCATCCTGCAAATGTGTCCAGCTGTTCGGCGATGACGTAGAATACTGATGAGTGTGTTACATTAAAAAAGGTGTCATTGTGTTCTGCCATCGAGTACCTAGGATTGTTCTGTTGGATCGCATGTAGAACGTGCCTAGTGTCCTCTCTTGCACGGTTATGTCGGCCAGGTGTCACTGTGCGCTGTGGTCGCAACCTTCTCATACTCTACATTTGGTGCGAGCATTGAAGTATTTGTCTGAACAGACACGCTCAGAACAGAAAGACGCCCGAACAACGAGGAATCGATTCCCATGTGAATATCCAGTTCGCTGTCCAGAGAATAGTTAGTTGTGTTGGTGGATGTGATATGGGTGAAGTGGTCAATACTTTCCAGTGGGGTTCGCCTACTTCCAGACTAGTCTGGTCTGCCTCTTAGCACAATATTGCTCTTTCCAAATCCAATTGGCAAAATTGTGATGTATCAACGTTTAGGGAATCCGCTGCTATGATGAAACTTTTCTAGCATAGTTTTACGCAGTGTTTGCAGGCACAGAAAGCCCCAGTATATGCCGATATAACCTTTTTAATAAAGTGGACTATGCTTACCATCAGCCGTTTAGTAGCATAAACACGTCTCTGACGGAATCACTTCCTCTCGCCACTGCCGCCGGTTAGTAGAATCAAACACAATGTTCTACTATTTGATATAATTACCCCTCAAAAAATGTGTATATTCGTTCCGAATATTTTGGCCGCTTCGCACGGCTGTTTGTGTTCATTAGTGGTGTGTTCTGTTTGTGTTCACTTGTGGCTGATACGGGTAGGCGACAAGATATGTGTTCTTTAGTTATTGTACCCAGTGTTTTCGTTGGCTCCTCGGTGTATTGCGTTTCACATTCTTGACACAATCAATGTCACATACTTCCCCATAGTTGGCCGCTTTGCTGAGTTGTCGTGTGGGTGTACAACCGTGATCTCAGTGTATTCATTTGTTTGTGGTATACTGGTATGTCATGATAGGACTTGAATATCCTCGGCGACGGCCGCGTGAAGCGACAAACAGTGACGCCACGTCAAGCAGTCTACACAATCGAAATAGCAAAGACAGGAACGCGGTCGCTAATGTCGGTAATAAGTAAGCCACTGCCTGGTGATAATATTATTAACATAATTATAAGATATTAAAAATCCACGTTGGCTTAATAATTTCGAATGAAATCGTAAAGTTTATGAGGCGACGTGAGGCCCCATTCCAACAGTCGCTGCTCATGACGACGTACAAAATGTTCTAGAAAACATATGTGTCTTAAGATGTGTTTAAAAAAACATATATTGTTAGTGTCGATATCTTCAGCCGTGGCAGCGAGTTCACAGTGTCGGGGCTGTCATACCAAACGACCGGTCGCCCCAGTTTCCCTGGTTCATGGGACGCGAAGCAGACTGAAATCACTAGAGCGAAACGATCGAGTTGGCTGACACCGTGTGACACAATTCGTGGCATACGTCGGTGCACACTAGTGCCCTGCACGGCCCGGGCTTTGGGTCCAAGCTACCCGCGGGACGGGCCGGGCCGGGCCGGGCCGGGCCGGGCCTCTACATAATTTCGCGGGCCAGTCCGGGCCGGGGCCTACATATTGTGGGCCCGGCCAGGGCCTGGGCTGAAACAAATTTAAAAACATCGGGCTTGGGCTGGGCCTGGACCTAGTGTGAGCGGGCCGGGCCGGGTTTGGGCTGGGCCTGGACACAATAAAAATATTCATACAAAACCCCGATTATTAATTTCATTATTAATAAAAACTGATTATAAATTGTAATCCCAGTTAATGAATGCTTAGAATTATTTCTTTAGTATTATAATTTTATAGTTGCAAATTGAGACCTTGCATGGAATTATAAATGACACTAGTGCTTTATACATTGGAATGCAGTTTAACCTCTTTTCAACAATGGGACTTCCTATGGTATCATTTTAAAAATGTGCATTCTTTTAATAGACACATTTCATATAAACTATATGCATAGTCGCATGCCCATATCTTTGTGTTGTAATTCTTTAGGCACGTACTGGCTTTCAAAGACACTGTGACTGGAGTAGTGGCACTTGTTTCACTGGCTTCATTACATTTAGTGCATGTTTCCCATCATTCTTCTTCAGCTCAAACTTAACTTCCTATCCCTTAATCCATGATGTCTAGACTCTGTAGACCGCATATATTTGGCATGAATGTACCCTTTTGCATAGATTTAACAAGATTTAACAAGATTTGCCATTCAAGCCAAGTTTTATCTTCTCTAAACTTAGCGGGCCGCGGGCTTACCCGTCTTTGGTCCGCGGGTATGGGCCTGTAACTTGCGGGCCGGGCCTGGGCCAAACATTCATGGTCTGGGTCGGGCCTGGGCCTAAATTCTAGTTTGCGGGCCTGGGTCGGGCCGGGCTTGAAAAATTGCTGCGGGCCAGGGCCGGGCCTGGACTCTAACTGCTAATTGCGGGCCGGACTTGGACTCAAATGATAGGCCCGCACAGGGCACTAGTGCACACGCGTTCAATACTCCATGTACTAGTAGCAAAGTCTTAAACTCCACCTGTACTGCTATATACTCTAGAAGCAAAGTCTTAAACTCCACCTGTACTGCTATATACTCTAGAAGCAAGGTCTTAAACTCCACCTGTACTGCTATATACTCTAGTAGCAAGATCTTAAACTCCACCTGTACTGCTATATACTCTAGTAGCAAAGTCTTAAACTCCACCTGTACTGCTATATACTGTAGTAGCAAGGTCTTAAACTCCACCTGTACTGCTATATACTCTAGTAGCAAGATCTTAAACTCCACCTGTACTGCTATATACTCTAGTAGCAAAGTCTTAAACTCCACCTGTACTGCTATATACTCTAGTAGCAAGGTCTTAAACTCCAACTGTACTGCTATATACTCTAGTAGCAAGGTCTTAAACTCCACCTGTACTGCTATATACTCTAGTAGCAAGGTCTTAAACACCACATGTACTGCTATATACTATAGTAGCAATGCCTTAAACTCCACCTGTACTGCTATATACTCTAGTAGCAAGGTCTTAAACTCCACCTGTACTGCTATATACTCTAGTAGCAAGATCTTAAACTCCACCTGTACTACTATATACTCTAGTAGCAAAGTCTTAAACTCCACCTGTACTGCTATATACTCTAGTAGCAAGGTCTTAAACTCCACCTGTACTGCTATATACTCTAGTAGCAAGGTCTTAAACTCCACCTGTACTGCTATATACTCTAGTAGCAAGGTCTTAAACACCACATGTACTGCTATATACTATAGTAGCAATGCCTTAAACTCCACCTGTACTGCTATATACTCTAGTAGCAAGGTCTTAAACTCCACCTGTACTGCTATATACTCTAGTAGCAAGATCTTAAACTCCACCTGTACTGCTATATACTCTAGTAGCAAAGTCTTAAAATACACCTGTACTGCTATATACTCTAGTAGCAAGGTCTTAAACTCCACCTGTACTGCTATATACTCTAGTAGCAAGGTCTTAAATTCCACCTGTACTGCTAGATACTTTAGTAGCAAGGTCTTAAACTCCACCTGTACAGCTATATACTCTAGTAGCAAGGTCTTAAACTCCACCTGTACTGCAATATACTCTAGTAGCAAGGTCTTAAACTCCACCTGTACTGCTATATACTATAGTAGCAAAGTATTAAACTCCACCTGTACAGCTATATACTCTAGTAGCAAGGTCTTAAACTCCACCTGTACTGCTATATACTCTAGTAGCAAGGTCTTAAACTCCACCTGTACTGCTATATACTATAGTAGCAAAGTATTAAACTCCACCTGTACTGCTATATACTCTAGTAGCAAGGTCTTAAACTCCAACTGTACTGCTATATACTCTATATACTAATCATAATAATAATCCGACTAGTAAAATATGTGATGTTTTCGTGCGTTGTTGGTTTTCATTTAAATCAACCACCGGTGTGTATTGCTGATCTTTTAATTAAAATGTACACAGTGATATTAATAAGCGCAATATCTCCACAGATGTATTCATCACTCAACTAAACGGTCGTCATGTCGCGCTGTAAATGTCACGAGAATGATAGCAAACGTTCACACGCAGCAGAGAACTTTATACCGGGACATTTGCCAACCCATCACCCCATTCCCGCTTTATCAACCTGCATCCCATTTATAGGGATTCCTACGGGGATTACAACAGTATAAAAGAATAACATTTTCCAAATCGTAGACATTTACGAAAGACAAATGATGCATAACAGATGTTTTGTTTATTGGTTGCGTACATTGGTATTTACAAACGCTTAATTAACTGGTGGGTCATTCTGAAAAGAAAAAAAATATAATTTTAGTGTGATGTTCTTATTATTCTGATGTACTTTACTATGACGTGGGGGCGCAGCGACATAGAGGTCGAACGCCAGAGTGTCGATCGATTGTTCGAGTCCACTTCATGTTTGTAAAGGGAGTAAATGCGTAACTTGTCGTGAACTCGCCGTCTCTAACACAGTGCGATAATGACAAAAAGTAGGATGTATGTACTGTATAAATCATGAAGAAAGAAAGAAAATACAGGCTAGTGTAGTCAGCATTTTCGCTTACGGTCCCTCGTTTGAATTCTACGCCCCCAAGTTCCCAACTGGTATAAGAATAACATACAGACATGACATATCTACAGTCCAGTCCCTGAAACATGCGGTCCCGATTCGGGTAACTAATTCAAGACTAGTGCTGCAACAGCCTCAGCTCAAACAGGTGAACTAATGAACTGGTTTTCCGTTGCGATCCAAAATAGCAGACATCTCGAGAGGAGATGGCACCACGTGGATGATGGTAATGAATTGCTCTTAAACCAGGTATTTAAGCTGCAAACAATTGCAATGATTAAAACGGAGATACCGCCAACAGGACGCCACAATCACCGGCCTCACAGAGTAGCTCGTTAGTGCCAATTGTGCTGTCTAGAAAGGATAAGTTTACGGAACGTCCAATTAAGCATTGTTGCTATAATTAGTGTTAAACAAAGCACACCACTCGTGACGTAACTTCTAAAATGCGCCCAATGGGCCCCCGCAGACATGGAAGACTCTGTCTCGTCTACACACGAAGTCGAGCTGGTGCTGTGCTTGTGCAGTCTTAATTAAGTATCGTTTTCCCGTGTAAATGTGGTGTGCACAGTGGCAACTACGTCGAAATTCACTCTCCAAAATAAATTGGACGAATTGCCCATTTTCTACCTACATAGTAGTTGGGTTTTTTCCACACAAACTTAGAAAGCATTGCTCGCCCCCGTTATTAACTAAATACACCGGAGATTCGTGGGTAATGGAACTGCTTAGGCACACGAAAGTACACTTAGAATCATGGGCGTTAATGCCGTCAGGAGATAGCAGAACATTCACGACATTTCAAAGTTGGTTTTGTGAATATTACTCCTATAGCTAGAGTAGTTTGTCATTTTGTTATATATATATATATATATATATATATATATATATATATATATATATATATATATATATATATATATACATACATATATATATATATATATATATATATATATATATATATATATATATATATATATATATATATATATATATATATATATATATATATATATATATATATATATATATATATATATATATATATATATATATATATATATATATATATATATAGTATGCTGTGATATTGGCACAAATGTAAGCTTGATTCTTTCTTAAAGGAAACATGACGAGTCGACGATCTTGTTGACAACTCCGTTTGTACTACTGCAAAACTTACTCCGAAAGTTACGCGACCTCAATATTGCGTTGGTGTAATTTAACAAAACATGTATGTGACATTTACGCAAACTCGCGTCTTAAATGTTTCGAGAGCAGCACTTTCGAATGTTTAATAAAGTTACGCTGTTTGTCCGCTATCGTTTACGAAAAACTTGATAACATAATTTCAAAAACCAATCTGCAAGGCGCGGTGGAGAGCAACAATAGAAGGGGGGGTCAACAAAATAAACACTGAATTGACATCACTCATCATTATCCGTGGAAATGGCATCCCTGTAACGAACGAATGAAGTGCAGTTAAGTGAAGTCGGTGGAGAATACGGGCCCTGGGGGTTAAACGTCAGATCATTGAAGTTCACTGGCCTTTCCCATGGCCACGTTCAAAATCGTCCAAATTAATTATTGATCGCGTGTAATTAGAATTATTTGCGGGGTAGGCTGGTAAGGACTTAATTGCACTTGATAAAACGCCCACATCGAAATAAATGGGTCTTTCTCTGTTACTACGTTACTACGTCTTTGTGGATACAACCGCCGCACTTCACCGACGACGTTTGGGAATCCTCGCACGAGGATCTTCTTTCAAAGTGGTGAAATATTCACATACCTGCACACCATTTCAAATATTCCTTGTCCCATTACACAATGTGCACAAAAAACACAGCAATACGCACCGTGCACGGGGGCGTTAAATATTAATATACCTCTGCATTTCGACTAGTTTCGCTCTTGTCGATTCATACTTATCTCACCCAAACGCCGAACGTAGTTAGTTTTGACTACAGCATGCTAGCTGGTTTGTGCAAATGCATTATTACTTAGTTTACGAATTATTACATACATTTCTTTCATACATACTATAGTGGTACGGTATCCACTATCAAGCAGATATTGGGCCGAAGTACTTGGTACTCGTGTACTCGAGTATATTTTTGAAATGCTCGTACTCGTAGAAATTACGATCAACTACTTGTACTTGTACTCGTGTTCAATGTATTCACATTTTACTTTTTCAATATGATATTGTGAAAATTGTTTTATTTCTTATTTTACGAAATCATTAATAACTACAACAATAATTTCAAAAAAGCATGATAACAAATTGTATTACCTGCATATGAATCAAATTAACAAAATTGTTTATGTTCTTGCATACATCACAGCTGAGTTATATATGTTTTCTAATACAGGATAATTAAAACACTTTTTTATGTCAATTCTATTGCAATAAAAGGGGGCAGCCGTGGCCTAGTGGTTAAGGTGTTGGACTCTAAATTCGAGGGTTGTGAGTTCAAGACCCATACTGGGCACGGTTCGTTTTCGAAGCTTAGGCAATTTCGTTTACCCTACTTTGCCTCAGTCTACTCAGCTGTAAATGAGTACAAACACTGGTTGGAAGGTACCTGCGATGGACTAGTGTCCCGTCCAGGAGAGTCAGTATAACTGCACTCTAAGTTGCTTCGCACTACAGAAACCAGGTATAAGCACTGGCCATATAAGCCTTCATGGCTTCCTAAGGCGTAATGCCTGTGGGATGACTTTACCTTATTGCAATAAACATGATACTAATTGCAATGTAATGACCCCTGATTTTGTATAATTATTATTGTTACATTTAGTTGATGTGGTTTAATTTTTACTTGGTATTGATGAGTTTTCACAAATTCACAATGTGGATCATTTTCTGCACATTGAATGCACTGAAGCCACAAAGGCTTCGCTTCAAGAGGCAGCATATGTTGATTCTTTTCCTAGTCAGAAACACCTAGTTCATATCCACAGTTGTGCTAGTCCAGGCCACAATCCTTGTGTTTGCTTAATTAAGCCAGGAAGTCCAGTAAGCCCACAATGAAAGGGTCATTAATCAGTTAGCCATAAAATGCAATTGTTGCTCTCACAATTGACAGTGCTAAGTACTGCTAACTGAATCTCCTTCTGAAGAAGTTTAGTGACTCAAATCAGAGAGCTTGCACCAGTATTGTCTGGTGCCAATTTGTAGTGTGGTTAAAGTACAAAGGGGATATTGAGCCCTGGACATTGGCAGGTGCTAATCTACCCTCTCAGCAAACATTAGTTGTGGACTTGTGGTCACTGCCAGCCACAACATGCCTAACAGTGTTCATTGATTCATATATCATATATATTTAATGGTTGTATTTCTTTATTTCTAGTCTCTCGTTATGTTGTGCTATAAAATGTATTTTGAAAAGTATTTTCAATTTAATAAATGTTAACCCAAATTTGAATGCATACCCTGACAATTTGCATTTGAATGCGAATGCAACCCCCAGTTTGGTCCCAAACATAAATAAGTTTTTTTAAGTTTTCCTCATATAAAAGTCTGATCGACTGCCGTTGCATAGTCAACTCTTCCTGAATAATATAAATTCATTCACAATGTTTATTATTACTATAGTTAATATAATACCATACAAGATGTACACGTACTAGTACTCGTGGAAATGTACTCGTACTTGTATTCGTACTCAGCTTTGAGCAATGTACTCTTACTCGTACTCAGCCATCACAAATGTACTCGTACTCGTACTCAGTCATCACCAATGTACTCGTACTCGTACTCAGTCATCACCAATGTACTCGTACTCAGCCATCACCAATATACTTATACTCAGTCATCACCAATGTACTTGTACTCAACCATCACCAGTGTACTCGTACTCAGTCATCACCAATATACTCGTACTCAATCATCACCAATGTACTTGTACTCAACCATCACCAATGTACTTGTACTCAACCATCACCAATGTACTTGTACTCAACCATCACCAATGTACTCCTACTCAGCCATCACCAATGTACTCGCACTTAGCCATCACCAATGTACCCGTACTCAGCCATCACCAATGTACTCGCACTCAACCATCACCATTGTACTTATACTCAACCATCACCAATGTACTTATACTCAATCATCACCAATGTACTTGTACTCAACCATCACCAATGTACTCGTACTCAGCCATCACCAATGTACTCGTACTCAGTCATCACCAAGATACTCGTACTCAACCATCACCAATGTACTTGTACTCAACCATCACCAATGTGCTTGTACTCAACCATCACCAATGTACTCGTACTCAGCCATCACCAATGTACTCGCACTTAGCCATCACCAATGTACTTGTACTCAACCATCACCAATGTACTCCTACTCAGCCATCACCAATGTACTCGCACTTAGCCATCACCAATGTACTCGTACTCAGCCATCACCAATGTACTCGCACTCAACCATCACCATTGTACTTATACTCAACCATCACCAATGTACTTATACTCAATCATCACCAATGTACTTGTACTCAACCATCACCAATGTACTCGTACTCAGCCATCACCAATGTACTCGTACTCAGTCATCACCAAGATACTCGTACTCAACCATCACCAATGTACTTGTACTCAACCATCACCAATGTGCTTGTACTCAACCATCACCAATGTACTCGTACTCAGCCATCACCAATGTACTCGCACTTAGCCATCACCAATGTACTTGTACTCAACCATCACCAATGTACTCCTACTCAGCCATCACCAATGTACTCGCACTTAGCCATCACCAATGTACTCGTACTCAGCCATCACCAATGTACTCGCACTCAACCATCACCATTGTACTTATACTCAACCATCACCAATGTACTTATACTCAATCATCACCAATGTACTCGTACTCAGCCATCACCAATGTACTCGTACTCAGTCATCACCAAGATACTCGTACTCAACCATCACCAATGTACTTGTACTCAACCATCACCAATGTACTCGTACTCAGCCATCACCAATGTACTCGCACTTAGCCATCACCAATGTACTCGTACTCAGCCATCACCAATGTACTCTTACTCAACCATCACCATTGTACTCGTACTCAGCCATCACCAATGTACTCGTACTCAACCATCACCATTGTACTCGTACTCAGCCATCACCAATGTACTCGTACTCAACCATCACCATTGTACTCGTACTCAGTCATCACCAATGTACTCGTACTTGTACTTTACTCATAAAACGTATGCTATCAATGCTATCAACGTATAAAGGTATACAGTCCTTTGGACTGCTCAAAGCACATTTTACTTCACCTTTGGCAGATTTGTTCAGTCCAACGCCACAATGACTTCTCTGGGAAGCATTGAGCCATGCTACAATAACTGCGCGAAGATTATTAAAACACATATCCATTATTCATACTTTCGAAAGTTACCCGCTCTAACAATCAAAGTCAATTCGATGATTTTAACAAATATACACACTCTTTTATTAAGCTGAATGCGCATATTACTTAAGCTATTTGAACACCAACGATCGTGATTTGCGATGGGCTACAAAAGCAACGTTGACAAAAAAGTCGAGGTTTCACCGGAGGCCGGCCTCCTGCGTAGAGACAGAGACTGCAGAGGTTGGATAGGCAAGGTATAACGTGTCATACTGCAAAAAATATGCTGACATCCGCCGAAGTATATCGGCTTGCATTAACAGTCAAACAAGCAGTGCAGTTTTACATTGTAAAATACAATCAAACAATACTGCAGAAGTGAAGTACACGCGCAACGACGTAGACGACATCCTACGTAATAAACGTACACCGGTGTATACTGGATGGAGCATATTTATCTTTCCCAACTTATCATGTTGTCAAGTTTTAAAGTTATAAATAGAAGGAGTTGGGTTCGTTAGGCTGACCAATGCCTAGCCTGTGGCTAATTATTCAAAGTTTCTAGCGTACTCGCGCATGCTCTATTTGCTTCTGCTGACGCGGTGTCGTGGTATAAATACGGCTCGGACTGGCCCAATAAAGCACTCGATCGGCGGCGACCCTATCAAGGTAAGTGAAGCGCGTTGTTGGTCAGCGTGAGAGTTGCGACTGGTTGGTTGGTGTTGGAAGCATCAGCAACTGAATTACTGTTACTAAGATTAGAAAACTAAGTTTTTAAAACATAGCATATGATTTTGACACATGCAACAATGCTTCATTATTTCAAACTGTCATTCTCTCTAGATGTTGTTCAAGCCAATCCTTGCGCTTGTTCTTCTGGCGACTGTCATCAGCGGCCGACGTTTGAATTTGAACGAGTTGCTGAAGAGAGTAACCGACGAAGTGGTCGACCCGGACGACGTACCACAGGTATGGTCAAACTACTTGTGATTGTTGTATTATATATATATATATATATATATATATATATATATATATATATATATATATATATATATATATATATATATATATATATATATATATATATATAACAGGTATGGTCAAACAACTTGTGATTGTTATGTTAATATATATATATATATATATATATATATATATATATATATATATATATATAAATATATATATATATATATATATATATATATATATATATATATATATATATATATATAAAAAAGTATGTTCAAACTACTGTGTTGTATATATATATATATATATATATATATATATATATATATATATATATACATATATATATATATACCATATATATATATATATATATATATATATATATATATATATATATATATATATATATATACCACATATATACCACAAACTACTTGTAATTGTTTTTACATACCTGTAAGCGTTATTGTTGATTATATTTTTGCTGTCATGGTACATTGTTAAATATTTGATTATTAAGATCGGGTTTGCGTCGTCGTGAATGCAAACAAATTGTTGACAATTATACTCTCTAAGTTTAAAACGAAGTGCTACGTTGCCCATCAGAGGCACCACAGGGTAATTCGGGTAGTCTATGTTGTCCAAGCACAACAGTTAAATGACATTATGAGAATATAGTTTCACAACATTACATCGTTTTATCTTACAACACGGAGAACGAAATTAGTAATGCACAACATTCTGTTTAGCAACGTTTTCCAATCTCTACTGCTCCAACGCAGCTCCTTAGTCGCCTGATAGAGCTGTGTTGGTGGCGTCTAGGCCGGGCCTGTCAGGCCGCTGGGTGTTTTTTATTGGTAAAAATATAAAATCATCCGCTAAGAATTTCAGTTCAACGTGTTACCTAAGATAACTGGGGTCTTGCTTCTTTTATTGTTTTCAAAGGCTTTACTGATCATTATGTATACACGCCAAGTGCGTGACTTCGTATTGCTAATGACATCGTTAGCCTTTGACTTCGAAGGAAGGGAGGCAGACTGCGAAGCCGATAGTGGCCATCTTAACATCTATCTGTCAATCTCTGCAAACCTATCCTCTTAAGAAATGTGTTCCTCATCAGAGCACAACGCTCCTTGTCAAATATCACAGTTTTTTTCGCTCTGCAGACGAAGGTGCAGGAATTTACTGGCCGAGCAGTGACGGCCCACAACCCTGGTCGAGCCAGCGAGAAAGTCGACGCATCCAGAGCAAAGACAATGGTGGCAAGAACTCTGGCTGCAAGTTCGGGCAGTAACGTTGCAGAGCACCTTGAGGTTTTAGGAGAAATGAGGAACCTCATCGTCGACCTACACAACCAACACCGAGCGACCGTGATGCCGCCAGCCACGGACATGGAGACCATGGTAAGACCTCATGTCGTCTCTGACAAATCCTGATGAAAAACATGTATTAGTCATATCACCAGTAGTTATTAATCAATCATTATAATTAATGCTCCACTAAAGTAGATACATTTTTATATCACTTCGTAATTGATGTATTAATAAGAATTAGGCTTGCATATAATTTGACTAATTATGTGACTGTTCCGCATGAGCATCGGTTTGTGCACAATAACATATTCTATAATTATGGCCATTTTTGAAATTATTATGAAACTGTACGTATGTAGCGATGCAACAAAGGACTTAGCTACGCTGAATAATTCTACGAAAACGTAGCTACGCTGAATAATTCTACGAAAATTACTAATATATTTACATCTGTCATCTGCGTGGTGATAGACATGACGACGACGACGTCTTAGTTATGTATTTATGCCTTGGGTATTTGATGGCGGCAATTGAAGATAACGTACACACACCACTATGATGACTCAACTACGTTCCACGTTCCATGAAAGAATGGCTGTTAGCCTGTTATACGAATGTATAAAGATAATGTGAGGTAGTGTTTTGCATAAGAACTACGTCGTGTGTGACGAGTGGAGAGCTGAGTTTGGTTTCGTTGCAGAAGTGGGACGACGATGTGGCCCAGTACGCCGCGGATTGGGCGCAGTGCGGGGAACATTTCTTCCAGCATCGTGAAGGCGCAAACAGAATTAGGAGCTATGGCGAGAACCTTTATATATCCATGAATAGTGGAAAAGATCCGGTCAATATGAAAGACGAAATCGAGGTGAGTGCATCACAATGTTTAATTCATTATCGGACGTTGTCAACTTGGTAATAGTCATATATTTCAACGACATCATGATCTTGACTCTTATGTAGATGTCACGTTAGCTGTCTTGGCAGCTCTGATAGAAATCGCTTCAGTTGCAGCAACTGTCACATTAGTCACTGCAGTTGTAGCGTCATTTGCCGTAGCTGTCGCGGTCGCTACAGTGGCAGCAGGGGTCGAATCTGTTGTAGTATTAGGACGGTCAGATGCGTAAGCAGTAGTGTCAGTTGCAAAACAAGTCTCGCTAGTTGCCGCACCAGTGGCGTCAGTGCTACACCAGTGGCGTCAATTCTACAACAGTGACGTCAGTTCTACAGCAGTGACGTCAGTTGCAGCAGCAGTGGCCCCAGTTGCAAAGCATTTGACACAATTGCAGTGGCTGTATCAATTGTGCAGCATCAGCAACATCAGCTGCTACAGTAGCAATAACAGTAGCAACAACAACAACACCAGAAGCAGCAACAGCAGCAGCACCAGCGGTAGCAATCGCATCGTATCAACTACAACATAAATATCATCCGTTGCAGCAGCGGTTGCAGTGATCGTGTTAGCTGCAACATCTTCTGGAGGCGAAACATCATCGTATTTATTTATCGGTAATATTATGCGTGTGATACAAAACACTGCGGTATATGTCATCACTAGTATGTCAATCACATGTGCAGGGTAATTAAACAACTGCAACAATAATGCATATCCCTGTCCCTGTGTATTCCCAGTTTGGCCTGAACGCATGGTGGGAAGAGAAGGAAGACTACGACTTTCGTTCGAACTCTTGCGAGGCTGGCAAGAAATGTGGTCACTACACGCAGGTATGTGGTTTTACTATCAAAGTCAATGAGCATAGGTTATACATATAATTTACTAATTACCAATATAACTTTGTTGTAGTCACGCGCTATCTGTCATATTACGATTTCATGTCACGTATGTGGGAGGTGCGATTAGATAAATTATAAAATAAGATATATACATTGTACTTTTAAACTGTCCACAACATTATTTCACTTGCTCAAGTCAACATACATATTATATGAATATATCTACGATGGCGGAGTAACATACATTCTAGCTTAAGAATATAAACAACGCAGCCAAATACATCTACGATGGCGGAGTAACATACATTCCAGCTTAAGACATAAACAACGCAGCCAAATATATCTACGATGGCGGAGTAACATACATTCCAGCTTAAGACATAAACAACACAGCCAAATACATCTACGATGGCGGAGTAACATACATTCCAGCTTAAGGACATAAACAACGCAGCCAAATATATCTGCGATATCTACGCATTCACATTTCCGTTCAATGCTTACGCCATTGAACAAAACGTAGACCATAATTAACCCTCATGTTATCGTAGATTGTTTGACATGTACCCATTTATATGCAATGACAACAACAATATTGTAAACTTTGCTGCATTACAACATTTCCCTGTTTTTTTAATCCATCCCTATTTTGTAATATTATTTCGTTGTAGAAAGATGAAGTTTATTTTATCAAATGTAGAATATTTGTCTAGCTATTTCAAAATATTGCATCGTTTAATAATGTAGAACGAAATTGCTGATGACAAAATAGTTCATATAATTATGTGATTAAAAGTAGATAATAAATATAAATAATTTAATTCTTGTGCATGTAAAATATAATGTTTTATATTAATATTACACGTTTCTTACTCCTACCGCACAACTTACATTTAATTTACGTGGCGACACTGCAATGATGGATTCGTGACTTTTCATAATATCACAACGTAGCCCCGAAACATGTAACATTATTTCAAATATATTAAAATAACCGTAACCTAAACACAAACACGATGTTGATTACCTCTTGATTACACCAATTTAGAAGCTGCATATAGAAAGCCACGCGCGATATTTATGTCAATCTTTGCATGACATTGGTATCATGTACTCTGTGTCACTTGGTGCATTACAGATGGCTTGGGCGAAATCAAATGTCGTTGGATGCGGCTACGCATTGAACTGTCCAATCGAAGGCAAACCCCAATACACGAGCTCATTCTACCTCGTGTGCAACTACAGCCCTCCGTGAGTATATGTTTGCAACAGTACGGTGGACACGCCAGTGTTGTGAATCTGTTTGTGGCTGTTTTTTCTCCGAACTGAAACATAGTTCATAAACATGGTTTGTGCCGGGTCCAGATGGTATTAATGCACGATGCATATTAACACTTCTTCTACCCCCTCTGTCAATACGTCTGCCTCTCTGTTTGCCAGCCTGCTGTCTGTCTGTCTATCTGTCTGTCTGTCTGTCTGTCTCTCTTCTCTCTCTCTCTCTCTCTCTATATATATATATATATATATATATATATATATATATATATATATATATATATATATATATATATATATATATATATATATATATATATATATATATATATATATATATATATATATATATATATATATATAGGTAAACGTATGTTACTAGAAGGGTGACGCCATGTGGTGTTTCTTAATAAACACAACAATATGACATATATTATAGGAACAATATATGAGGGAATGACACTATGACAGGATAGTCGCCAAACGAGTGTTTTAATTTATTAATTATTTTATTTTATATAGAGGAAACTTCAACGGCATGAAACCTTACACAGTCGAACAAACAAGTGGACCAGGTATGCATTGTGTTAAGATTTAACAAGATTGCCATCGAAGATATATCGGCGTAGGTGTGTTTTACCCTTCGTTTGTGAGCTATTCACCAATCAGATATGTTTATGTATATTTGGAACTCTACATAGGAATAAAATAACTCTTGTCAGTGTGGTAAGGCGTGTCCGTCATTTTTACGGTTCTTGGAACGTTCCGTTCTTAACACACATTTGAGGTTGTTGTGCTTTCGCTCTCCCGTTGGCTGTTGGTGACGTTCCTCTCGGTCTCTTTCCGTGCTCTTCAATTAGAGAGGATGATTTCGCCCGCCGTGTACCCCATTTTTTGAGACCCTGTATCGTTTGCATGGCTTCCATGTCTGCTCCAGTGATTCCACTTTCAAGTCTCTCTTGAAAGTTCAACATTCATTGCCAAAGAAGAGAATAGGTCTTAAAATGGATTTATGTATGATCTGTTTTGCTTTTTAGGCACTTCTTTGTCTCTACGAGATCGCACATTCTGGCTGTATTTGGTGATCCAGTTGTTAATCTCCTTTTCCACATTTCCTGCTCGTTGAAGCTGCCTAGGTATTGTATGGATATCACTGCTTCAAGCAGTATACTATTATGATTCCTGGCTTAACAGCATCCTGTGTTGTTCGTACTCTACAGCCATCTGGACATTCGGGGGAACCGGGAAAGGTGCAAACTGCCTGTTTCCCTTCACACATGAGGGGACAACTTACAGACAATGCATCGAGGTTTACCCCGGGGAGTTGCCTTGGTGCAAGACGGATAACGGGAAATGGGGATACTGCGCCCCTGATGGTGAGTCTTCGCGATGTACGTTGTCATCAGATTTAGTAAATGTATAGATGCAGTTTGCCTACAAAATAGCTTCGTGTCATGGATCAACAACCTGCGGCCTGCTGCCTAACTGCGGCCAGCGGAGCTATTTCTTGCGGCCCGCGGACTGACAGCGAGAGTGTGCTTAAAGCACACACACACACACACACACACACACACACACACACACACACACACACACACACACACACACACACACACACACACACACACACACACACACACACACACACACACACACACACACACACACACACACACACACACACACACACACACACACACACACACACACAAACACACAAACACACACATATATATATATATATCAATATAGAAAATAAATAAATAGTACGTCCCACCTACACCTTCGTAGACAGATCACATCGCCTGCTAAATGCCGAGCGGTGATGTGCGGTGATGTGCGCTGATGGAAAACAGTTCGAGGCAGGTTCCATGGCGCCAAGGACTTCGGAGCCCACTGCATCGTCCACCAGGACTGCCTGTGTGACAAGTCTATGAAATGCAGAACGTTATGGGAGTCGTCGTGAATACCGGGAATTAGGTTTACACCCGTGTTTTAAACCCCAGCGAGTTTCAGCACATTCCGATATAAATGGCAGAATCAAGAACTTCTGTACTACATCGAAGTGCGCTTGAGTTGTCATGCCGTGCCACGTGTACGAACGGAGATATGATATTAGCGTGTCCATGGAAAAGAAGATGCAGAGTACTAGAATTCACTGATCCCATGATATGGATGTGCAATTTTGCATTTCTAGTCGACATTACGGAGCACCTCGTACTGCAACTAATCATTGAACCTAATCAATGAACAGTCCAACTGTTGTTCAAAATCAGACGTTCATATTTAATGACAATAATACATAATTTACGTGGACGTGCAGTTCCCGCGAGAATAACGTGCGCGCGCGGCGCGCGTGTGTGTGTGTATGTGTGTGTGTGTGTGTGTGTGTGTGTGTGTGTGTGTGTGTGTGTGTGTGTGTGTGTGTGTGTGTGTGTGTGTGTGTGCGTGTGTGTGTGTGTGTGTGTGTGTGTGTGTGTGTGTGTGTGTGTGTGTGTGTGTGCGCGTGCTTGCGTGCGTGCGTGCGTGCGTGCGTGCGTGCGTGCGTGCGTGCGTGCGTGCGTGCGTGCGTGCGTGCGTGCGTGCGTGCGCCGTTTGCAGACCTATTCCTGTATTGCATTGTGTATGTATTTTTGTATTAGTAATATATGCATGTAATGTATGCATGTAATGCTGGAAATAATTGTTATTATTATTATTGCTTTGGAACCGACGGCCACAAAAACAGCCACAGCACTGGACATATACATGAACAGCGGCAAGTGCCCTATTGTCACGGTTGTCTTCTATTTTTAGAAGTCCTCTCTGAAGGCCCGTGTAAGGACACACTGTCCTATTGCCAATACTACAAGAAGGCGTTTGGTGGGACGTGTCCCAACTGGAGGTACCTGGAGAGACGTTGTGCTGCCACATGCAATTTTTGCAGTGAGTATACTGCTGCTGCTACTGCTGCTGCTGCTGCTGCTGCTGCTGTTACTGCTGCTGCTTCTGTTACTACTGCTACTACTGATAATACTACTAATACTACTGCTACTGATACTACTACTGCTACTACTACGACTACTACTACTACTACTACTGCAGCTGCTGCTGCTGCTGCTGCTACTACTACTAATACTGCTACTGCTACTGCTGCTACTACCACCACCACTACTACTACTACTACTACTACTACTACTACTACTACTACTACTACTACTATTACTGCTGCTACTACTACTACTTCTGCTACTACTACTACAGTACTACTACTACTACTACTACTACTACTAATAATAATAATAATAATAATAATAATACGACTACTACGACTACTACTAGTAGTAGTCCTAGTAGTAGTAGTAGTTGTACTACTACTAGTAGTAGTATCCAAGGTAGCGTTGACCACGCTTTGATGACAATTGTGTCTTATGTTGGTTAACTTAAATTTGCTACTTCATTGAACCAGTGGAGCCACAGTCGTAATAAATGTGGTTTTGATATATGTGTGTCCGCATCACCAGCATTTGTTTTAATTTCAGGTTGTGCAGTTCAAGAATGTCAGAATGGCGGAACTCTCGAGGCGTGTGCGTGCAAATGTGCGGGCGCTTGGACCGGCGGTGATTGTGGAGGTTCGTTGCATCAACTAGCTACCTCGGTCAAAGTCACCTTGCCTCAGCCCTCAGATAGTTATTTTAAGTACACCTCTAATCAAATTCACAAGGGGTGGTGGACTGGCGTGGGTTAATACGAGATAACATGTAGTAACGTCGGCATCGAATGCAATACATACGTGTTGTGCTCTATGTACTTCTGTTCACATAGATGTGTGTGTAATGTCATTTGATATGTCATTATATAAACACATTGTGTTGTTTTGTGCATATTGTTTTATCAAGTGACGTTGTTTAACATAGAATGTGTGCCACGTGCTCAATGACGTTGTTTAACATAGAATGTGTGCCACGTGCTCAATGACGTTGTTTAACATAGAATGTGTGCCACGTGCTCAATGACGTTGTTTAACATAGAATGTGTGCCACGTGCTCAATGACGTTGTTTAACATAGAATGTGTACCACGTGCTCAATGACGTTGTTTAACATAGAATGTGTGCCACGTGCTCAATGACGTTGTTTAACAATAGAATGTGTGCCACGTGCTCAATGACGTTTTTACAGACAACCACTACGTTCCAAACACAAATTCCAATTGCACAGATGAAAAAAAATGTAAACTTGTGATGGAATATCTTGGTAAGTTGTGTTTATGAAATTTCAGGATAGACAAAATTATCACAGACATATATGTCTGTATCTGTAGCCAGAGATGCAAAGCGTCTAGGAGGAATGGCGTGACACACAAACGCACAAACACACAAACACTCAAACACACGCACGAGACAACGGTCATTTAACGTTGATGTGTTTTACACGCAGCTGTGATATCCGGATAAACAATATAAACGTGTTTGTTTTGCATCGTTTACAGTGTGCCTCATTTCGGAATGCAAGAACGGCGGAGTGTTTGACCGAGACACGTGCACTTGCGCTTGCCCCGAGGGATACGGCGCAGCCGACTGTACGTGCAAGAAACACTAGGGCAATGTTGCCTTGTTGAAACTAATTACATATACAAATATATATATATATATATATATATATATATATATATATATATATATATATATATATATATATATATATATATATATATATATATATATCATTAGCCGTTCACTTGCTTGTGGTTACATTATAATGAGACATTTCGAAGGACTATTAGTACATTTGGTCTATCCAGTTAAGATAAATTCCTATTTCATATCCGTTGTCTAAACAAATGCATTACCATTTTCGAGTTTCATTAATTCTACAATGATACAATACCCCGTTACATCAGCTGGAAGGTGTGCCATTTTACATAGTCTGGCCTTTTTCTGAAGCACGAGTTTGGAATAGGCCTACGCAGCGCTGCTCTTTCAACTCATGACCATTATAAATTGCCATTGGTGCAGGTGGGTGCGTTAACAACGCAGAGCCGTTCGACAATCACGGCCGCAAATTCAAATGCGCCTACGGCTGGATCAAGAAGAACAACCTGTGTCGGTGCCCGAAATGGGGCCCGGCTCTGAAGGAAAACTGCCCCGTCACGTGCGGGTAAGTGGAGCAACATACCGAAGAACAGCTATGTGATAGGGAATGTGCGAACATATTGGACATAACACCTAACGTCACGGTGGATAAACATCTGAATTGCAACCATCAGAGACTCAAGTTTATACTCACTACGTCATCTTGTGGAGTAGGTTTGAAATGGTCATTAAATCCTGCAACATTATGGTTACCCTACTTGTTTAGATGTACCATCTGCAATACAATCTACATTCCACTTAATATACCAGTCAAACGATTTACGTTAAACAAAACTACAAGTACATATCGTGTTTATGGAGACCAGTGTACACAATTTAAGTAATTAGTTTTCTTATGTGGTTTTCAGAAAGTATGACTCTTATTCGAGAGAATACGGGTTCGACTATTTCCTGCCATTTCGAAGTTTGGACAATTTCGTTCACTTCACGTTGCTCCAGTTTACACAATTGTATAAATGAGTACAATGGTTAATATAAAGGAAATAGTAATTTTCGCCCAGTAATTGCGATATGGTTGAATGTTTCCCGTAGAAGTCGGGTTGGTATTAGGCTGAACAGGTATGCCAGTTGGTGAAGTGTGAAGCGCTTTGTACTGTTAGACGGATTCAGTGCTACATAAAAAGTTACCTTTAAATGCATACACTCTTTGATTTATTGATGTTTCTTGCAGCACGTGCCCCATTCCTGGAATGAACGACCGTGAGTAGACAACGGAACTGACGTAAGGCATAAGAGGAAGGAATACCACTTGGGATACTTCCATACAACAGCAGAAGACAACACACGATGCACACACTTACGATTACAGAGCGTAAATATTGCACAAAACCTGCTGGTTGTCGCGAAGTAGTGCAAAGCTTAACTACAAAGCCACGCACTCGTATGCAAGTTAACATGCCCGAATGTTTATACACTGATTTCGAATTAATACTTTTAAAGATCTTCCACTTCAATATTTACCTTACATAGTATTGCTATTCACAACGGAAACATTATTGAAATGTTTATATATATATATATATATATATATATATATATATATATATATATATAGTGACACCATGGTATTTTACAGAGATTATGTCAAATGCGTCGACGATGTGATTATTGTAGTTTCATATTTACATCTGATGTATTTCGTTGCACAGCTTTCTAGAAATAAATGTTGTAAAATGTTTTTGGTTTTTCTGTCATGTCTCCAGTTACGTACAGCATATACACTACAGCGCCATTGCCAATTAAACTACCATATATTACATGTGTTACGTGCGGTGTTTCCTCCACGATCCGCCACATCCCATCGTTTACTTACCCTGTTTACTTACAATGTCTATTCAAATAGTACATAAGTACGAACACCTACTACACTTTCGTCGAGATGATAAACCAGCGACTATTATAATGAATCAGGTGCGACCATGGGCCCTGGGGCACAATAATGATTGAATTGCGTGGTCACTTGCACCTTTTTCTACAAGATGTGGTAAAACTTTTTCTACACGACGTGGCAAAATTTAATGTACGCCCCAGACAGACAGAGGCAGATGATAGTGAAACAGATGATAACACATATCTAATGTTTCATGCCATAAAATGCGTTTTACACACACAAGTTCTTTCTCCGACGAGAGCGATTAATTGGGAAAACACATATGGGGGATAATGCAGATCGTTGGGCAAGCTAAGGACACACAGCAAATGATTTTTAATATTGAAGATCTGGGGCACCGTGGGCGGGGCACCGTGGGCGGAGGACCGTGGGCGGGGCACCGTGGGCGGAGGACCGTGGGCGGAGCACCGTGGGCGGGGCACCGTGGGCGGGGCACCGAGGGAGGGGCACCGTGGGCGGAGCACCGTGGGCGAGGTACGGTGGGCGGTGCACCGTGTTGATGCCCATAGTGCCCCCCCCCCAGTGAACAGCGCTGTGCACCAAATACCTATGGAAAGTAAGAAAGCTGCCATCGTTGTTATAAACATTCCGCGATCTACTTTGTCACGATATGTCAAGAAAATGTATGATGGATCCGTTGTAACATTCAAAGCAAACTTTGCTCAAGGTCACGTCTTGAAAACGATAAAAAAAACAGCAATTCATCACAGCATTATGTCTGTCGTTTGGTATCGTATGTCGTTCATTAGGTATCTTATGCCTGTCATTAGGTATCTTAAGCCTGTCATTAGGTATCTTATGCCTGTCATTAGGTATCTTATGCCTGCCATTGGGTATCTTATGCCTGTCAATAAGTATCTTATGCATGTCATTAGGTATCTTATGCCTGTCATTAGGTATCTTATGCCTGTCATTAGGTATCTTAAGCATGTCGAATACTTATAACAGCTACTTATGTTAATTCTGGTAACATCTTCCTATGTACGTCTACCAAGCTAGAGCTAAATAGTTTTGCTCATGGTATTAGCGTACATTAGTAAGGAATACACATTGGTACATACGGAAGCATCATTAATTGATGGGTCATTCTATTGAGATCCACTACCACATACATGCATAATTAACAAGAGAGAATGCCACGTTAATCAAATGTACACGCGTGTAATAAAGTGTAGGAAAATTACCGTTTTGCGCTGCGTTGAATTTCTTCTGAACACAGCTGTTGATTTCTAATCATTCGAGGTTTTGATAACTATTCGTTGCCTTAGTCAGGAACTGAATTCTGGAAACTTTGTTTCATTCTGACTGTAAGACGGTATGACAGACAGGCTATCCTACAACCTATGCTTTGTTTCTCACAAAATGAAGAGTTTAGAAGGGTTAGCAATGATGGTGATAAACAACATTTACAAAACGATCTAGACAAATTAGTTAAATTACCTGAGATATGGCAGATGTTGTTCAGTTTTGGGAAATGAATATGCCTACATACAGCACTCGGGAACTTGGATGTAAACTATAAAATGGGATATATTGTACTGGGTACTACTGTAAACTGTACTGGGTACTACTATAAAAGAAAAGTACTTGGGAGTTACAATAAGTGCTGATATGCAGCTTCAAATGGTAATCACATTATTGGGTTGATTAGGAGATATGTAACATACAAGGAAAAAATCTAATCATACGTCTATATAACGCAACAGTCAAACTTCATTTAGAGTACTGTATACAAGCTTGGATACCATATCGTAAGAAGGATACGCTTGAAAAGAATACAGAGGAGAGCAACTAAAATGATTCCTGAACTGAGAGACATTAGTTATGAAGAACGACTGAAAGAGTGTGGTTTAACAACCCTAAAGACAAGGCGGTTAAGAGGAGATAAAATTGAAGTTTTTAAGATATTGAATAGTTATGAAAATAATAAGAGGAATATTTTTTTCTCATTCAAGAAAGATAACAGAACTAGAGGACATGAGGTAACATTAATAAAGGATCAGTGTAGATTGGATATCAGGAAGTACTCGTTCTCACAGAGGACAATCAATGTTTGGAACAAATGAATTACAGATTGTGCAACTGCTACCGCGTGAATATGTTTAAAAACAAGGTTGACACATATCTCAAGAGGGCTGAGAACACATAGATTTAAAATGTTGGACTCTCGATAAGCCAATGGCTTCCTTATCCACTTAACATATGAGCCTTTGCCTTCGATGCCAATCTTGTTAAATCTTGCTAAAACTAATTACTTTAGTGCATACATTACTCATATAGACCACGTAAAGGCTTTGTTGGCTAAGTAACTTGCAAGTTAACTTGTGAAAAGTTACGTAATAGTTGCACCAAAACACCCCATTGTCAAACAACCAAATTAAATGTTATCCTACACAAAATCCATATCATAAGAATCTAGACAATACACATTTAATGATGATCTCAACCCATTGTCGAAAGTGAGAACGTAAACATATTTACTTCACCATTATGTTGTCAAATCAACAACTGCTACTATATCTCAAGGTATTTGTTCTCCACCAAAATTAAATGCTAATACACGAATAAACAACATCAGTAAAGAAAGAGTTTTCCAAAGATTCCGAACATTTCTTCGTTTATCTCTTAATCCGTTGGAACAAACAATTTCGGAAAACTTGATTTGCCATTGGTCGCTAGTCGGCGCCACCAGCATGACTCTCAATCACTAAGTACCATCGCTAGGTGGCTTACGTGAAGAAGCTGATTCTATACAACTCACTCGATCTCCGATCTGTGACACAACACTCTCTTAAAGTTGCTTCCTCAAATGGTTCACCCCATCGCGAATCTGGTTCACTTATGTCCAGATGAGAAGTGGGCAACTAGTTTAGGTAATGTGCGCAGTCTGTTTAATAAACAATTGCCTATTTTTTCTCAAATCATCGAAATAATCTACGTCAATCTAGGCAAAGTCAATCGCCCTACAATGTTTTTCTATCTGGCTGTTGCTATTAGTACGGCGAAGATCTCGCTCGGCCGAAACGTAAGTATTTTCATGAAACGTGAAACCTTACAAAAACGCCATAAACAGAACAATAAACACGTCTTTCGTGTCTGTATGAATTCTTATATGTATATCACTAAAGTTACCTGACAATAACCATGTAGAAGTGTGAAATTATTACCTTTTTGTCAGAACGCATGTGCTTGTCAACATATGTATATAACCGGATGTTGTTGTGAGCGAGAATACCAAGCGGGAATCCCGTGGATCTATATAAGGTTTCGCTAAGAATTGCCGTCTTTTGGCCATGGAGTTACATCATTAACCATGCCCCTATAAACTACTAATTAACTAACGGGTGTTTTATTTATGTCTGTGCTGCTGGCCCATTCTGGCCTCATTCTACACGAAATCGCGTTTGATCATGTGACCCAAAGGCAACATTACGTGCACAGTATGGCGGCTAATTGTGAAATGTTTTCTATGTCACCGATAAAAGTACTCATACGTAATTATTTGGAGAACATTTCTTCAGTTTCTTGACGCCCAATCGTCGGTTGTATGTCACGGAATACACATGTGAAACGGTTAGTGCGTATCGGTTTTAAAACTTAAGTTATTAGTTCCGTTGCCAAATGGCTACGAACTGCCAAAATGGCGCGTTAGCAAATGCCCGTCAGGCTTTTCGCCCCAGAGACGAAGAGCGGGGCGAAAAATGTTGCCTAACGTCAATCGTTTGATCTGGAAATTAATTTTTGATTTGATGATGCACCTATAATGTAAACTTCCTGAAATGTCAAGATGCATGGTAACATTTCCAAAGGTCACAGTAGGTGGCGCCACAACTACACAAAAATACAAGTATCCAGAGTGAAGGGGCATATTAGCATTTGGAAATTCCGTTCCCGTGAAATGATGTCGAAGTTTCTGGATTTTTGGCGTCCGGATTAACGGGGTTCCATCTATGTGTTAAACTCATTACCCTTTAGAAGATAAATGTATATTTTATAATGTTTATCATTTTATAATTATGTGAATACAAAATAGTTATTATGCTGCCTCATTCATACCAAGATTGCATTGTGATTGTGATAAGGATCTTTATTTTTAAGCATACGTTGTTAACATGGTATTCCTCGATTTTGACATAACGTAGGTGAATCCATATTTACAGATAGCCTGGCACATCACTATGCTCCAATAGCACTTTTCAAATGCGTAGATGAGAAGGCCACATGTGGTTGACAGGACCAACTGCTGTGGAGTATGTCTAACTAGTTTAATATGGAAATGTGATAATTATAATAATGACAAACTAGTTTAATATGCAACTAGTTTAATATGCAAATGTAATAATAATAATAATAATAATGACGAATTATATATATATATATATATATATATATATATATATATATATATATATATATATATATATATATATATATATATATATATATATATATATATATATATATATATATATATATATATATATATATATATTATAGTAAGTAACTTAATTAAGTCACTTTTAGTTGTTTATAGTCAAACGTAAACACTTCTGAACAGGGCCTTACACTGGATATAAGTATATATATATATATATATATATATATATATATATATATATATATATATATATATATATATATATATATATATATATATATATATATATATATATATATATAATATATTATATATATATATATATACATATATATATATATATAATATATTTAATATAACATAGAAATATAACATTAGTCCATTGTCTAATTTTACCAGTGTTCCCCAGCAACTGAGTCTTTTATGCATACGTCAAATGTGTCGGTGATATATTTCGTGGCAGAGCTTTCTAAAAACACAAATGGTAAAATGGTCGTTTTTTTTCTGTTATGTCACCAATTACTTGGATATATAGTACAGCGGCTAAAAGAAATGGCATGAAAATGAAAACGTAATTTTTTTAATATTAAAATTTACACATATGTAAGTTGTGATATGTAGATTGATATGTAATTAAGTACCTGTCGCCATCCGCGTGACACACGATCGTCATCTTGATTTTCAAAAAGGCCGCCTTGGAAATTACCTATAACCCATTTCAGCGTGATGCTGATGTATAGAACATTGTCAAGGGAAAGCAACCCATGTTTCCATTGGCATAATGCTGAGATGGCGGCCATATTGAAATTCGAAATGGCAGATATACAATGGTTTAGTGACTATTGCAATAATATTCCTTCCAATAGTATCATGGAAGCTGTATGCTTCATGCTATCACGTAGTGGACTCTGCAGTGGTATTAGTAACTACGTAGAAATCGCTCATATGCGCCATGTTAAACCAAAGATCGTCATTGAAAAAGACACCTCACTTTCGTTGATTACGCGATGGTGGCGGCGCCCCGTGGTTGGCGGCTATAATGGCCACATCTCCATTCAAGTGCTACACACATAATTACAATACTAACGTTTATATATTAAACCGAATAAAAATAACCATAGCCTATGCTATATTACTGTATGACAAGCATTGTTTCAACATTGAACATAGTTACGCCTAGTGAATATCCAGGGAAGCAATCCCAAATCATATTTTGTCGGTGGCGCCATCGCTTAGGATTGGAGACAGTTTATTCAAAATGGTGAATCCGGCTGTGATATCCTTTATTATGCTGCATTCCAATGCAATGATGTTTACCTTGAATAAGAGTTCGAGGTAAATAAATAGATTTCACGACACAAGGTCAAATTGTATTTTCGAGTCGCCAACTGCGGCCCCCATTCATCATTCGAGTTAGGCACTGGTAACTTCGACTTGACCGGGGGTCGTGAACTCTATTTAAATGTCGTGAACTTGTATTAACAGCATATATGAGCGCACTGGAAGGCATAACTATTCATACAATTACCAGTTCGTTACTGTAACAGAAGGGAAGGTAGCCTATATATACTGACGGGTGAAATTCGTTTTAACCCTCCCCTCCAAAATAAAAAATCACATATGGCTCCACACTGCCAAAGATTGGCATGACAAGGTTAAATGATGGCATCAATCAAATAGTTCATTCTAGAAAGTGCGGCTGTTATTTTAAACGATGAAACTGCAGTGCGCTTAAAAATCAGCCCAACAGAGGAATCAAGAATCTTGCGACACAGATAATCCAAATATTGTCAATACGAGATCACAAACAAAGAGTTCACAGGGATGACAGACCAAGACAGCATTAGGCAAGATACTGAAAAAAATGGACCTGGATAGGGCACCCCTTCCGAAAACCAATCACAAATGTGACGAGATGGGATCTAGACTGGAATCACCAAGGAAAAAAGAAAACCAGGCAGAACAGAAATAGTGGTCAGTAGCCAATAAGAAAAAGAAGCATGGAACCACCTGGAAATTAATTCAGAAAGCTGCAAGAAATATAGTGCGTTAGAGAAGTGTTGTTTCGGGCCTATGCTCTAGCCTAGGAAATAGTCGCAACAGCCCCGGAGCGGGCAGTCAATCTATATGTTTGTTCTGTGATCAAACATATAAAAAGACAACATTTGTAGAACCACAACTGTTAAAATAGGTTCTAGGTAAGAGGACGTGATACGGAACTGAGAAACTCTAAATTGCTAACAACATTAACAACTGGTGATATGATTGTTATTTACTCAATGTACCATTTGTGCTGCATTACCAGATTACGAACTCGCGAGACGACAACACTGACCTAAAGGAAGGGAAAGATGGGAACTTCAGCAGATGGTTTGATAGGTTGAGAATTGGTGGGCTATATTGATGAGACTCGGCAGAATGAAGCTATCAGTCATGTTATCAAACTGTCTCAACATTATAAGGTATGCCCACAGGCTGGCAGAACAAGAGACACACGACATATATAGTGGAAGAGTGCATTCATTTAAATTAAAGGGAGATAGTTACGTTGTAGTCCAGATCTGAGACCACAGCAGCAATGGTGTGTTGTTAACACTTTATAGTGACAATGGAGGGTAAAACGTGTACTAGAACCTGTACTCAGGGGGTTCCGGGAGTTAATGAACCCCCATTTTTAGTGAATGTTTTACTTAAACACATTTAGAAATCATTGTGGAACTACCATTAGTTATTAATTTAACTATAAATTGTAACTATCATTTCTTCAGTTACAATTAACTGCTACAATCTGATTACCACTCAAAGCAACAACTATCAGATGGCATGTGGACAATGACACCATTGTATAATCGAGACCCCTTTTCAAATACGTGTAACCCGGCCTGCTGAGATGTATGTATACGCCATTATCCAGAAAACTTATGATTGGGTATGACTAGAAATTGGACAACGATAACTAGCTAACACGGGTTTAATGCAGTGGTGCAGTGGTGTGCCAATATATCTTGTATACTTCAAAACATTTATGTCTGATTCGGCGTCAGTTATGTACTGCTTTATTTAGTTGCTTCCAAGTATCCAATTATCCATTTGCGTGGGTTGTTACTAAAAGGAATATTGTTTATCCCGACAACACGCTTTTGAAATACGCGAGCTTTTGTTCACACAGCATAGACAACTAACCACAAATCAGACACGCGTGACGCTAACGAAACGACCCGAAATTAATAACAAACGAAAAGCGGCAACTTGTGCGGGAAACAGCTAATTGACATTTCTACACGACACTCCCTTTTTATTGTCAATATCATGTGTTGTCAATTTCACATCAAATTTATTTTCCAAAATGGCAGAAATCGTAAATCGTACATGTGTGGTACCCTTGTAGTTTGTATTTGCATTATCATGTCTTGTCACTTATTTTATAAACCATAATTCCTTGTTGATACCGTCGTGTTTGAACACAATTTCAGTGATCACGTAATTATTGTTAGTCAGGCACTATTTAAGAATACTCGGCAGTGAGATGTGCTCCTACACAAAACTGTAAGATATAGGTCATACGGCGATGCTGTGATTTCGTCCACGAGTCACCATGTCACAACATCTATAATTTTTATATACTCAGATAGTGTCGACAGTCCAGATCTTTATACACATCAGTATTGGAGCAGCGTGTACTGCCTGGCTTATAAGACTTATACATGTGCGGAACAAGGAAGTGTATATTGTTGGGTTGATGCGACTTGTAGATTTTGTTTAAATAGAGAAGTGTGCAATAACTGGTTGAAACGACGTGCAAATGTTCTGTTAATAGTTTTGTGTACTGCCCGGTTGGTGTAACGTTTATATGTACCGAATAGAGAGGTATGCAGTGCCTGGTTGATATAGATAGCAGACGTATGGACAACCCGATGCAAAGAGACCATTTGTATGCATCGTGTTTGATTTTATTTTATAATAATGATTTTCTGAGTCAAATGTGCAAACTTACATAACAGTGTGTAGCGAAGTCCAGAACACGTCTATCTCGATCAGACCTGGTACACACACCCAGTGTCACCCACGTACACCATCTACCAGGGCGGGGTCATTTACCCACGTACCCACTCCATTAGGACTTTGTCCCACACCGAACTTTGTCCCACACCCACGTAACGATGCATAAGAATAAGCCTAGGTCAACCAGGGCCGGGTCCCCCACCCACCAAACCAATTATATGTCACAATGAATGTCGTGACTTTCTGTATAAATAATTGAAATATCGTGGGTAGACGTCTTTACAAAACACGCTACAATGATGTGTTGTGCGATACAGATCTGGCGATTCAAAGTGTTGTAATAGCCTCCGGTCATGTGGCGTTTCCCAAGCCCACGCTCCTCAATTAGTGTTCAACTGTCAGCCCTTGCTAACATAATTGGACATACTAATTCGAGGTCATATCCAATTATTTAAAGTTCAAGCTAGTATGCACGTCAACTATTCTGGTGGCATTTATTAAACTGCAGTCATTAAAATAAATATGAATATGATTGTTAGGCTGATCGGTTTTCTCTGAATACGGCTGCCGCGCTTGGCTGATCACGGTCACGGCCCGCTGCACGACGCTCGACGTTTCTTTCAAAATGGCGAAACATTCACACGCCCGAAATTTTAAACGGCCTACGCACTTCGATGTCTTCGTTCGTGGTATCAACGACAACACGCGAGGTCGTTGTAATCACAAGTGTTGTTTGTACTAAATACACACCGGGCCGACTAAGCGACCGTCGACAGTTGGACGAAATAGATGTGTACTTAGCATAACTTTTATCAAATCGTTGACAACCTATTAAATTCAGACGCCTTGGAAGCTGTTGAATATTGGTTTTTGATTGATTGGTTGATAATTTTTCACTCGGTAGCATACTTAGTTATACACTATTTTCGATGACCGAGCCATTCACGCATCATTTACATATCAAACATGCAACATATATTTACATTTATACATAATATAAAAAATAAAAAACATTAAATCATAACATACATAACATAAATAGATAAAAACAGAGAATTGGGAGAGTGAAGTTGGTTACTTGTAAATATATGGGGGGGGGCACCATGTACTATACATGTATCCATCAACAATATTACCCCACCCAAGTTCCGACGCCTATTAAATAAATTTTCGTTCGGCTTTGAAAATGATTAAAGTGGCTATGTGTAACTGTCAGAAAACACGTACCCCAGTATGTGCTAGATGGAGCATAATTATATTTATGCTGTCTTATATAAAGGCGTCAACGTGCAAATGCATGAATAGAATGTCATATGACGTATAGGTCGCGACATTTTAGGGACCTGGATTCATCAGGTTGACACGTCACCTAGCCTGTCGTTAAGTATTCAACGTTTCTAAAACTAGCTATCTCGCGCATGCTCTGTTCGCCTCAAGTGACGCGGTGTCGTGGCATATATACGGCCCGGAGCGGCCCAAAGAACCATTCGTTCGGTGGTGTCCTCGACTCTCTCAAGGTAAGTGAAGCGTGTTTCTATTCGACGCGGTAGATGCGACTGGCAAGTTTGACGTCAATTATTAGAAACACACTACTAATTATGGTTTACGAAATTATTATGATTGAATGTGTTATCTATGGATATGTTAACTATTATGATAAGTATGTGATCGCCAAATGGATGTGCAGCAGATTTATCTCACGTTTGTTGTAAGATTATTATACTTAAAGAAAACGCACGTATTGTTCCCACGTAAATATTTGGTTAATCGAAGAACATTTCGAAAAAGTAAATTAGCGAAGCGAAACAATCACGTTATGATATGAAACACCTATTGATGGTAAATGTCTGGTCAACATTATTTCAAATGATCTTTCTCTGCAGATGTTGTTGAAGCCGATCCTCGCGCTGGCTCTTCTGGCTACTGTCGTCAGCGGCAGACGTTTGAGTTTGAACGAGTTGCTGGAGAGAGCGCTCGACGAACTTGAAGACACGCGTGGCGGACCACAGGTACTGTCATATTACTTAAGTCCTGATCACGCTTCCCATGTTCTCTAGCTATTCCTCGATCCCTCACTCACTTGCTCCCTCGATCCTCATTCTCTCCCTCTCTCGCTCCTTCGCTCCCTCGCTCCCTCGCTCACTCAATCCCCTGCTTCTCATTCTCTCACTCCCTCACTACCTCGCTCCTCACTCCCTCGACTCCTCGCTCTCTCGCTCTCTCTCTCTCACTCTCTCTCTCTCTCTCCCTCTCTCACTCACTCTGTCTCTCTCTCTCTCTATCTCTCTCTCTCTCTCTCTCTCTCTCTCACTCTCTCTCTCTCTCTCTTTGTGGAAATGCACAAAGTTGTCATTTCTCTCTGTATACTCACTTTTGATTCTAACATTGTTTGCGTTCGCTCTTATTATAACAGTATCTTAACATTACTCTCTCGCGCTCTCTCTCTCTCTCTCTCTCACTCTCTCTCTCTCTCCCTCTCTCACTCTCTCTCTCCCTCTCTCTCTCTCTCTCCCACTCTCTCTCTCTCTCTCTCTCTCTGTCTCTCTCTCTCTCTCTCTCTCTCTCTCTCTCTCTCTCTCTCTCTCTCGCTCCCTCGCTCCCTAGCTCTAATGCTCCCATGTTCCCTCGCTCCTTACTTTCTCGCTCCATCACTCCTTCGCTGCTCACTCCCTCGCTTCCTCGCTTCCTCTCTCTCCGTCTCTCTCTCTCTCTCTCTCTCTCTCTCTCTCTCTCTCTCTCACTCACTCGCTCTATCGTATCTTGCTCCTCAATATTTCGCTCCCTCACTTCCTCGCTCCCTCTTTCCCTCGCTCCCTCGCTTCCTCGCTTCCTCGCTCCCTCGCTCTCTTACTCCCATCACTCCTTCACTCTCTCGCTCCTCACTCCCTCGGTCTCTCTCGCTCCCTTGCTCTCTCGTCGCTTCCTCTTCACTCTCTCGCTCCATCGCTTCCTCGCTCTCTTACTAAACAGTCTCTCACTCCCACGCTCCCTGGCTCCCTCGCGCTCTCGCTCCCTTGCTCCCCCCTCTCTCTCTAACTGTTCTCACTCTCTCGCTATCTCCTTGCCTCACTCTCTCGCTCTCTCGCTCTCTCACTCTGTCGCTCAGTCACTCTCTCTCTCCCTTGCTCCCTCACTATCTCGCTCCCTCGTTCTCTCACTGTTCCGCTCTCTCGCTCCTCACTCTCTCGAGATAGCGATTTCATTTGCATTGTACTTCTCTCTTGTAAGGAATCATTTCCGCTTATTCTCCTTTCCTTTCTACTGCAGACGAAGGTCGAAGAAGTCACCGGCGGAGCTGCGACAGCAGAGGATCCAAATCAGAACAAAATTGTTGGCGATAAACGAGATGTAGACGACGATGACCAGAATGTAGAAGAAGCTGTACCGCAGGTGAATGTAACTTTATCTATGTGTTGCTGCTTCCGATATCGCATTGTTTTTGTTTTCTCTCGTATTATCCGCTATAGCTTAATATATTTCTCTGCATAGTTTTTCCTCATTATAAATGTCAGCCATAACTTGTCATTTCTCTCTGTATATTCACTGTTGATTCTGACGTAGCATTGTTTGCATTCGCTCTTACTCTAACAGTATCTTAACATTATTCTCTCTCTCTCTCTCTCTCTCTCTCTCTCTCTCTCTCTCTTCGGTGGAAATACAGAAAGTTCCTTGCAAAAAGCATATGCCGTGCTTTATTTTTCGCCGCAGACAAAGGTCCAAGAACTTATTGGCCGAGCAATGTCGGCTCAGGAGAACGACGCAGAGGACCTGGGGGACGATGCAGAGGACGATGACGACAACGAAATATCAACAAGGGCTCTGGAAGCAGCGTCAGATGGTAGCGTTGTCGAGAACGTCGTAGTTTCAGGAACGTTGAAGAAACTCATCAGGAATCTACACAGAGAACTCAGAGCGACAGTGCTGCCGCCTGCCACGAACATGAAAAAGATGGTAAGACCTCGTGTCGTCTCAGAAGCACCCAGTTGAGAAACGTTTTTAAATGTGTTTCATATTAAATACGGTAATGAAATATATCACAGAAATCACAGTTATGACTTAAATATGTTCCCAGCTCCACGAAGGGATGAGTTTCCTTTTATTAATGTATAACGATGAGGTGTGACTGTGTGTTCCACGAGAAAGGCTATGTGTCCGGAGTGAAGAGCTGTATTTGGTTTCCCTGTAGAAATGGAGCAAAGCCGTGGCTCAGTATGCTGCCAATTGGGCGCAGTGCGGAGAACATTTCTTCCAACATCGCCGAGGTGAAAACAAAATTGAGAGCTATGGTGAGAATCTCTACATCTCCATGAGCAGTGGAACCGACCCTGTCGATCTGAAGGAAGCAATCAAGGTAGGTGAATCACAGTTTACATAACTGTCAGACGTTTTAACAATTTTAGTAGTCATTCATTTCGTCAACGTCGTCACGCAGATGACTCTTATGTAAATGTTGCGTCAGCCTCTTATGTAGAAATTACGTCAGCCTCTTATGTAGATGTTGCGTCAGCCTTTTATGTAGATGTTGCGTCAGCCTCTTATGTAGATGTTGCGTCAGCCTCTTATGTAGATGTTGCGTCAGCCTCTTATGTAGATGTTGCGTCAGCCTCTTATGTAGATGCTGCGTCAGCCTATTATATATATATGTTGCGTCAGCCTCTTATGTAGATGTTGCGTCAGCCTCTTATGTAGATGTTGCGTCAGCCTCTTATGTAGATGTTGCGTCAGCCTCTTATGTAGATGTTGCGTCAGCCTGTTATGTAGATGTTGCGTCAGCCTCTTATGTAGATGTTGCGTCAGCCTCTTATGTACATGTTGCGTCAGCTTCTTATGTAGATGTTGCGTCAGCCTCTTATGTAGATGTTGCGTCAGACTCATATTTAAATGTTGCGTCAGCCTCTTATGTAGATGTTGCGTCAGCCTCTTATGTAGATGTTGCGTCAGCCTCTTATGTAGATGTAGCGTCAGTCTGTCTTGCACTGATGGAAGTCGCGTAAGTTACGGCAGCTGTCGCGTCAGTTGCAACTACTGTCGCCGCCATAGTCGTATTATTACGAATGTCACCCCGGTTGCAACTACTGTCGCAACAGTAGTCGTACCATTAGGACTGTCGCTCCGGTTGCAACTACTGTCGCAGCCGAAGTCGTATCACTAGGACTGTCGTTCCGGTTGCAGCTACTGTCGCAGCCGTAGTCGTATCACTAGGAATGTCGCTCCGGTTGCAGCAACTGTCGCAGCCGTAGTCGTATCATTATGACTGTCGCTCCGGTTGCAACTACTGTCGCAGCCGTAGTCTTATCATTAGGACAGTCGCTCCAGTTGCAACTACTGTCGTAGCCGTATCGTATCATTAGGACTGTCGCTCCAGTTGCAACTACTGTCGTAGCCGTATCGTATCATTAGGACTGTCGCTCCGGTTGCAACTACTTTCGCAGCCGTAGTCGTATCATTAGGAATGTCGCTCCGGTTGCAACTACTGTCGCAGCCGTAGTCGTATCATTAGCACTGTCGCTCCGGTTGCAACTACTTTCGCAGCCGTAATCGTATCATTATGACTGTCGCGCCGGTTGCAACTACTGTCGCAGCCGTAGTCGTATCATTAGGACTGTAGCTCCGGTTGCAACTACTGTCGCAGCCGTAGTCGTATCACTAGGACTGTCGTTCCGGTTGCAGCAACTGTCGCAGCCGTAGTCGTATCACTAGGACGTAGCTCCAGTTGCAACTACTGTTGCAGCCGTATCGTATCATTAGGAATGTCGCTCCGGTTGCAGCTACTGTCGCAGCCGTAGTCGTATCATTACGACTGTCGCTCCGGTTGCAACTACTGTCGCAGCCGTAGTTTTATCATTAGGACTGTCGCTCCAGTTGCAACTACTGTCGCAGCCGTATAGTATCATTAGAACTGTCGCTCCGGTTGCAACTACTTTCGCAGCCGTAGTCGTATCATTAGGACTATCGCGTGCCACAAAATAAATGCTACGTCACACTATTTTAACAACCATATGTACTAGACTGAGAATCAAATTCAAATGTGATATTGACATGACGCAGGGTTATTGTCCAAACATATTCCATTAAACATAAAATCATCAAACGAATTCCAATTTAATTGAGCTATGTACTTCCTCCCACAAAAGTAATTTCCTTAGCTTAATAACTGTTTATTTTCATTAACCAATGCCAAAAATTAAATGACCAGAGTCATTACACACGCAAACATATATATATATATATATATATATATATATATATATATATATATATATATATATATATATATATATATATATATATATATATATATATATATATATATATATATATATATATATATATATATATATATAAGGGTGTATATATATATGTATAGCTTTTGTCTAGGTTCCAGTGATTAGAGAATGACTCTGCATCTTCTCTCTGTGTGTTCCTAGTATGGTCTAAACGCATGGTGGAACGAGAAAAAAGACTACAACTTCGACTCGAATTCTTGCGAGGATGGCGAGCAATGTGGTCACTACACGCAGGTATGTGGTGCCAATATCGAATATCAATCAGCGTAGGATAGCACAAAACATGATTAATTACGATTATCAAGTTTTGGTCAACTGACAAAGCGTTTTATGGAAGACAAACCTTGTGGCAATCCGGTTAAAAGTCAATTGTACAAAAAACGTACTCTCCACGCTGATCTGTGCAGCTGAAGCGAATACACTACCGACAGAACGTTTGGAAGGTGCATATCTCACAGATGATACACCTTAGATCCATCATGGATACATCATGGAAATATCGCGTAAACAACCAGGAATACTCCACACGTGTCTGGCTCGTGCCGTAATGCTTCAATTAACGCTGCATTCCTGTAAAAATGTAATAATGCAATCGTTTAATATAATATGTTTTCTTATATAGATAACATAACAGTCATATATATATATATATATATATATATATATATATATATATATATATATATATATATATATATATATATATATATATATATATATATATATATATATATATATGTATATATATATATATATATATATATATATATATATATATATATATATATATATATATATATATATATATATATATATATATATATATATATATATATATATATATATATAAAAAGGTGTTTCTCCTGATTAAGTAGCCACGGGTCGTAAAATGTTATTTGGAAAGTAATGACATAAACAATACAACAAACCGATCACGATATTGATTTTACCATACAAAAACATTCCTTGAAGGCTGATTTATGAACCGGAAAATATTAACACATGCGTAGTAATAGCGTACGTTTTGAATCATACGGCAATCAACTTCACAGATAATTAGAGGGAAAAACAAAGACATGAAAACATATCCAATGTAACATTCAGAACAAATGCATCTGTAGTTGAACCTTAGATCGGTTACGTGTCATTTGTTGCATTACAGATGGCTTGGGCAAACTCAAATGTCGTCGGATGCGGCTATGCACTGAACTGTCCAATCGAAGGCAAACCCCAATACACGAGCTCATTCTACCTCGTGTGCAACTACAGCCCTGCGTGAGTATACATCAATATTTACTGCTGCCGCTGCCGCTGATACTATTACTACTGCTACTGCTAATAGTACTATATATAATATATATATTCCAGTTTTCTTTCTCTATCTATCTTTCACTTTCCCTCTCTTTTCTTCCCTACATATGTTCCAGTTTTTTCTCTCTCTCCTATTTGGACAAAGAAGAATGTCTATAAATGTTATGTACGTACAGTTACAGCTTGTACAGTACAGTTTGTATACAACACTGGGTGGCGAAGAATATCATAACAAACACACGACCACCGATATATCATAAACATAGGAACAGCGTATGAGGGATTGACAGGGTTGTCGTCAAACTAGTGTTTTAATGGATTCATTCGAGTGATCTCTCTTTTGTTTATGCAGAGGGAACTATATCGGCAAACAACCGTACACAGCCAAGGAAGCAAGTGGTATGTTATGTGTTAAGATATATTGCTGTTAATTTACATTGCCTTATTAATGTAAGCAATTCATCAATGTCATTTGTGTTTGTAATCATGTTCGGGCAGACTGACAGAGTATTGTGCCTAAGTGTGTGTGCATGCGTGCGTGCGTACGTCCGTGTGCGCACTATATGTTATAGGTTATAAATATTTTATCGTTCATACTCTACAGGCGCCTGGACTTTCGGGGGCACAGCCAATGGAGCAAACTGCCTGTTCCCTTTCCCGTATCGAGGGGAAACTTACGACCAATGCATCGAGGTTTACCCCGGGGAAATGCCTTGGTGTAAGACGGATAACGGGAAGTGGGGATACTGCGCCCCTGAGCGTGAGTCTTCGTGGTATACGTCGTCGGCAGAATTAGCACAATGGTGTAATTTCAGCTTTACATGTAATATATGTTTTTTGTATCTCCGTATTGTAAGTAACTGAAACAAAACAACAACATGGACAGCAACAACTGAAGCGAACACAAAGGGGACAACGACAACAACATTGGACACACCTATGGAGCAATCGGTTGTGGAATGGACAACCACAACAGCCGCAACAACCATAATTGCCACAGCAGCCACTGCATCCACAACTGCCACAATGGTCACAGCAGACACAACAACCACGCCAACCACTACAACCACATCAACCACGCCAACCACGCCAACCACGCCAAATACGCCAAACACGCCAACCACGCCAACCACAGCAGCCACAACAAGCACAACAACCACAACAGCCATAGCAACCACAACAGCCACATCAGTCACAACAAGCACAACAGCCACAACAGTCACAACAGTCACAGCAAACATAACAGCCACAACAGTCATAACAAACACAACAGCACAACAAACACAACATCCACAACAGTCATAACAAACACAACAGCAACAACACTCCCAACAAGCACAACAGCAACAGTAGTCACAACAAACACAACAATCACAACAGTCCCAACAAGCACAACAGCCACAACAGTCACAACAGTAAAAAAAACACAACAGTCACAACAAACATAACAGCCATAGCAGCCACAACAACCACAATAACCACAACAGTCTCTTCACTCGACAGCTACGCCAACAGCAGCATGCCCTCTATTGTCACGGCTGATTTCTTCTTTTTAGAACTCTTGTCAGAAAACCCGTGTATGGACAAAAGTAAGTCGTGTCCCAGAAAAATGGCAAAAATGGAGGGGAAGTGTCCGACAGACACGCACTACAGCGACAAATTGCGCATGATGAAGAAACGCTGCGCCGCCACGTGCGACTACTGTAGTGAGCATAAACGCACTCATGCACGAATCACTTGTAGGAACAATAACATAATGACGACTGCCGTAATAAGTGGCAACATAATGCTTTGCCAGTAGAAAGAAATAGCTTTATTCCACATGTGATAATTGACATGTTCTAGCTACTTTAACGCGAAGTTGTATGTATGTATATATATATATATATATATATATATATATATATATATATATATATATATATATATATATATATATATATATATATATATATATATATATATACATTCATATAATTTTTTATTAATTAATGTTCGCACCAATGTATTTTACTTGCCTCTGATTGGACTGTACCAATATTTACGGCGGTATATAAATGTACTTATTATTGTTATTATTTATATTATTATTAACATCATTATCATCATCGTCGTCGTCATCGACGTCGCCGTCGCCATCGTTATCATTATCGTTATCATTATCGTTATCATTATTATTTCAGCTTGTGCAGTCCAAGAATGCCAGAACGGTGGCACCCTGGAGAAGCGGCAGTGTGCGTGTAAATGCGCGGGCGGTTGGACCGGTGGAGATTGTGCAGGTTCGTTGTGTCGAACAGCATCCCAAACAACATTGCCTTCTTCCAGCCTCCAGTGTGGTTCTTTTAAACTCTAATCGTAGTATTCATTTTCCAGAACAGTCAGTAGTCATTGCTTTTAGTTAACCTAGGGAGGTGTTGACTGAAGTGGTTTAATGCGTGATGACATGACATTTTTGTATTTCATCACCAAAACTAGTTGCACACGTTCACCTGTATGTACTGATGTCGACATATGCAGCACGTATATTTGTGTGCGTTACTAGTTACATGACACAAGTTCTACGTGTCATTACTTAGACGCACTGTGCTGGCAGGTGCAGACGGCTTAATCATAATGTGCTGTGAAACGTTTCTGACATAACCCAGTTATATTCAGTACTTACAGACAAGGTCATTTAATACCAACATATTCAAATAATAAGTTCCATATGCACAGATGCAACAGTTATGTATTGTTAACGTGTCCAGCTAAGGTGCATATCAAATCTACACGCAGCTGGATAAACAATATAAATGTGTGTGCTCCCTTCATTGACAGCGTGCCCGATGTCAGAATGCAAGAATGGCGGAACATTTGACGCCGTCACCTGCTCTTGCACTTGCCCGACAGGATACAGCAGCGCCGACTGTACGTGCAACATTCTCTACGGCAATACTGGCTAGTAGAAGCTAGTTACTTAGCAATGATTTACACACAGCAACTGTCCCCAGCCTTTAAACTAGTAGCACATGGATGGTCCATCGAATGAAAGCAACTATCCCTAGTTTTTTTTTTAATATAAAGGATGGACATGTGATTACTGGGTAAGCAGCATGAGTCTTATTTAAACTTTATCAGTTGAATGTACATAATGCGGTGTACGCGTTACAGTCAAAGTTGTTCAGTTGTAATCAGTTATAATTGTCGTGTTTCATGCTTTTAATTAGCAAACTTCGACAGCCTAAACTAAGTCTCTTTGTGAATAGTGAGAAATATTGTGTTGTATTGTTACAGCTTGTTTATAACAAAACAAAACTATTCACTTCAGGGTATCATTTCCTCACGACTACACTTTGTGCTACTTGATTTCATTAGCCACCAGCAGCCAACTTGGATATTTCGTAGTGATGCATTTCGAAGAACTATGAGTGCTAAACTTTGCCTAGGAATTTAAAATTAACTACCATTTCAAAGTCACTTTGAAGCAAAAACATTAACATTTTCCAATTCCGTAAATGGTACTTTAACAATATGAGAAATCCGCTAAGTAAGCAGTAATATGTGCCATTCGTCACATGGTAGATCTTTATTTGGTACTTGGGGGTTTCATATTTGCGGCGCAGCTCTTTCAGCTCACGAACGATATCAATTGCATTTTGTGTCGATACAGGCGGATGCGGCGACAACCCCGAGCCGTTCCAAAATCACGATAAGACATTCAAATGTTCCTACGGATGGATCGTGACGAATCGTCTGTGTAATTGCCCGAAATGGGGCCCAGCTCTGAAGGAAAACTGCCCCCTCACGTGCAAGTAAGTAATATATATATATATATATATATATATATATATATATATATATATATATATATATATATATATATATATATATATATATATATATATATATATATATATATATATATATATATATATATATATATATATATATATATATATATATATATTTATATTTATATAAATATATATAAATATATATATATATATATATATATATATATATATATATATATATATATATATATATGATACGAATTGCAAACAGTGAGCAGACAAACTAGCATATGATGGAAACAAATAAAAAGCAATCATCTGACTATTAACACACGAATATTCAACTATATATTCACCCCACGTCATCTGGTAAGGTAATGTAGAATAAACGGGTTGCTAAAACAATATGGTGGCCTTATGGACCAACTAGGTTACGAAGTGGTTAACTAATAAAAATAAAACATTATGGTGGCCTTATGGATAAACTAGGTTACGAAGTAGTTAACTAATAAAAATAAAGCATCGTGGTGGCCTTATGGATAAATTAGGTTACGAAGTGGTTAAAGAGCAAAAATAAAAATTTACGATTAGTCTACCTGTTTAGATATAGGCTTATCATCTGAAATACAAATTGACGTTCCAAATATATCAAACCAACGATTTATGTTGAACAACTACCAGTACGTGTAGCTTGTTTCTGGAGTCCGGACTGTAAAATGAATGTCTTGTCCTGTATAATATGGCATTCTTCTTCTGGTGATATCCAACAGCATCTGGGATGTGTGTCTTATCAGACTCAAAGTGCTGTGTTTTGTGCAGGTTTGTGTACCTGCAATGTTGGGGAATATTATCACTTCTAATGCTTTCCAATATGTTGACCACTCTCCTGTTCTCCAGACATATTCATTGATTTTCTTAAGACTATCGACTATAACGTCTCCTCCTTCTCTAAGCATGTTGTGAAGTCTTAAAATTACTTACATAGATTTAGGACAACTTTGCTAGTTTTCGCACGTGGCCTGGCCGAACTAGCGAGAATTGCTGTATGCATTGCTTGTTTATTTTGTTTGATTCATTTGTGTTCTTACAGCACATGCCCCGTACCTGCAATGGGCGGCCGTGAGTAGACAACGGAACAGAGAGGAGGCGTGAGAAGGAGGCGTGACACGGACACGGCCATGGCACGGACACAGCCATGGACACGGACACGGCCATGGCCACGGACACGGCCTTGGACACGGACACGGACTTTTCGGATGAAGACACGGAACAATGAGCTCACTTACAATTACTGTGCATAGAACGCATAGATATTGCACTCAACCTGCTGGTTGCTGCATAGACATAAATACCAATTCACGCACTAGTTTGCAATTGAACATACCCAAGTTTGTGTGTACTAAAAATAGTTTTTAATTAACCCCATTTGCCTTAAGTAGTATTAATATTCGTGACGGACACATTGTTGAATTGTTTATATAATTCATCAACACGTGCTAGTCTACTTTAGCAATACTTGTTGCTTTAGGTAGAACTGTGAACACATGTGTAATGATACCCTGGTTCCAACAAATAAGTATTTTACGCAGCTTATATCAAATGCGTCGATGGTGTGTTTATTGTAATTTCACTACACCTGGTGTATTTCGTGGCACAGCTTCTAGAAATAAATATGATCAAATGTTCATTGTGTTTTCTTTTATATCACCAGCAAACAACAAATGGAAATGCTTGTGCACTTTTAACAACAGTATGAACTTCCCCACACGTGTACTTTGTGATATGTTGATTCATGCAAAGTTAGATTCCTATCGCTATCTACATGATATACGACTGATTTAAAAAAAAACATTACTCGTTGTATATCAGCTACTAAGCAACACAGATACATGGTTTTCTTCTTCTTCGATAAAATACGGGTTCGCCGCCAAATTCTGTTCTCGACGAGTTCACGAAGGCGAGCGTGAGATGGATAAGCGAGATTAGCACACATGTATATTTTTATAGCAAGGCTTCTACGGGATATAATTATGGTGTCTACACGATCTACCCTGGAAGCTACATGGCAATACATAGCAGAAGATAAAAAACGAGCATAGTTTCGCCTAGCGGATAGTCGGGGAGCAGTCCCAACTTACAATTGCCCGGTGGCGCCATCGGGTGAACTTAGAGATAGTTTATTCAAAATGGCCGCTTGTGATGACGCTTCATAGCTTGACTTCGTTGTGGTGTGTAGATTACGGGTCGCTAATGGGGGTCTTGCTACTACGATTGTTTTTTTACTGTTTTAGAAGTATTGCATCAATATCATGGAAACCTTATTGCATAGCGGATTTCGCAGTAATATTAGTAACAATTTCGAAATCGTTCGCATAACATTAAGGTTTCGCTTGATGATGAACCAAGGTAGCACTGCCACAATATACACGACTAGTGGCGCCATCTCTTGGATTTGGTGGCAGTTTATTCAAAATAGCGAATATATTTGTGGTGGTGCTTCATCAGTATGACTCAAATATAGCAGTTCGTGAATGTATCAGATTCAAATCAAACAGAGCCATCAATAGATGCGGTTCCACAGACTGGAAAGCGAGTATATATATATATATATATATGTATATGTATATGTATATGTATATGTATATACACCTTTGCGATTAAAAACCCTCGGTCAGAATACATTTCAGATACACAGGTTTCACTCCGTACCTTTAGCATGGATATGGAAGTTACATTATGGTGCTTCCTGTTGATAAAATCCAAGACCCTATTGTGCTGTGACAAAGGAACAGCAGTGTCCAAGGGCATATCTAAAATGTACTAAATAAAACGAAGCTATAAATAAATAAAATAAATAAATAAAACGAAGCTATAAAACACGACCCTGTCTGTCACGATAGCATATTTAACACGTGCTGCTCAGACTAGAGAACATTCGTTGCCGCTTTCGTGAGGGAAATCCCGCTGTTTTACCTTGTTTCCGCTTTCCCGCTTTATTTGATACTTCCCCTAATTGTTTCTACACATAAATTAAATATATTTCTTGTGCACTAGGCCGTTCTTGTTGTACGTGAGCCGTTGAACGTTCTATGAACATCTTATTTCTTTGGTCTTAAATGAAGTGATTTCCCATTTCCTCGCGCCTGTGTTTTGGAAGGGCGCCACGAGCGTCGAAATGTTCTTGGAAGGGCGCCACGAGAGTCGAAATGTTCTGGGAAGGACGCCACGAGCGTCGAAATGTTCTTGGAAGGGCGCCACGAGAGTCGAAATGTTCTCGGAAGGGCGCCACGAGAGTCGAAACGTTCATGGAAGGGCGCCACGAGAGTCGAAATGTTCTTGGAAGGGCGCCACGAGAATCGAAATGGCGACGAGGAGCAACAAAATTCCTTGCGAGTCTGCCAAAAAAAGAAGAAAGTTGAGTGGTGGAGGCTGTTTCCTTCAGCTCTCTTGGGTTAATGATTTTCAGTATATATGCGCAAGTAGCGAAGCAAGAAACAAGGCTTATTGCATGGCATGCGATTTTGGCATTTGGCACGGCGAGAAAAACTCGTATCGCGCGGTATGTCGCCGCCGGCACCGAGGTTGACAGGGCATCGGCAGCAGAAACTAGGTTTGCCAAATTTATTTCCAAGAACAACTTGCCGTTGGCGATAACGGACGATTTTAGCAAGATGGTTCAGAAAATGTTTCCCGACTATGACATCGCCTAAAAGTTCTCGACGGAGAGAACCAAAACCACCCAGATCATGAAGGGAGCGCTTGATCCACATTTAGTCGGGTAAATTTTGTATTGTGATAAAAACTGAACATTCAGTTAAACATATTTTAGTGACAATGTCGTCAAATCGGGGGTTATTAGAGTAATTAGTAGATTAGTGCATCATATAGCCAGTTCCAATTCTATTAACCACAAAAAATGTGCAAGTTATTTTGTTTTAGGCCTATTACTAGCCTATATTATTCATTAAAAATGATACGACCCTCGTGGATATTTAGTGTAACCTACAATCGCCAGGTGCCAGCACGAAGTAGCCAAAGTGTAATGTTGGGAATTGAGGCATGATTAAGTAAGCAATGTAACATATGCTAAGTGATATCTAGTCGAAACGGAACTTTTACATTGTGGCATATAATATGTCCCGTGGGACCATACAGGACCAAGGGGACAGTCATATGGTGAAAATATTGTAGTCAGAATCAACCTATTCATTTTCTAGCTGTACGTGTTACCTGCTTATCCTTTTATGCTCTGGTCGGTGCATATCAGGTCACTAAGTTATTATTTTTACATGCAATGTACTGTTTTTGCAATTATTCATGATGAACACATTATGAAATTATGTTTTAATAGTGGTGGAAATTAAGATTAAAGCCATTGTATTTTGTGAAAGATTTTTTTTAAATTTTATTTTGGTTGACTATCCCACAAAATGTTGGTTTAATTGAACTGTTGCGCTAGTATTTGAGTACGGGTGTTGCTATTACAACATTTTCCTTAAAACTCATTTAATGTTATTATTTGGATGATATGTGCTTGTGCGCGCGCATCTGTCGTGTAAATTGGGGTTTACGCACTTTCCAACCTTTCCACGAGCTGACGTTGACACGTATCACCACTCGACATGTGTATACCAGATCCCTTGTAAGAGCTGTAGCCACGTGTACATTGGCGAAACAGTTGGAACTAGACTCGGGGAATACAGGAAGGAGGTTGAGAATATCGCAACCAGACGGTTTACCCAGGAACAAAAGAGAGGGTCAGCGACGGGAGAGCATACGTCTGCAGCAACGTACCGGGCAGACACGAATAATTGCACCACTGACGCCTTACCTACGATGTCTGACCTAACCATAAAACGACCAGCTAGAGCCACGAAGCCTATCATCAATGATCTATCATTCATATACATATGTCACATGGTCAAAATAACACTTTCTTCCAAAAAACAAATAAAAGTAAATTTCGCTTATGTCGAGTTGCTGCTACGCATCAGCTTCAAGGCGTCACTAGTATCACCGTCTGCAAGGCGTCACTACTATCACCGTCTGCAAGGCGTCACTACTATCACCGCCTTAATTAAATGAATGTTAACAGAGAAAGAACTAGCTAGATAGCATACACCTACCGACCCTGCTATGCACAGCAGAGGACAGGCAACGCTGGCGAGGACAGTGTGTGAATGGCACCCTACAATCGTACCGGTCAAGGGGTGAAGGAAGGTGATGGTGAAGGATAATGGGAAGAGTTTAGCACCTTAGTACTGCTTTTATTGTATTACTTTTATCCATATTGCATAAAGTCTGAAGTTTACTGTGTGCTGTGTTACTGGTTATTTATAATTCAGTCACAGTGGCGATACACTGCGGACCAGAAAGGATGAAGACTATGCCAATTACAAAGAGGCACTTAACCTAGCTACAACTGAAATTAGAAAATCTAAAAGAACCTTTGCAAAAAATGTGCAGGTAACATAAAAAATGACAGCAAGAGTTTCTATGCTTATGTAAGGAGTAAACAGAAAGTTTGAGGTAAGGTCGGATCACTGGACAGGGGAAACAAAATTTCAAACGGGTTTCAAATGGTCCTGAATGAGTATTTCAGCTCAGTTTTTACCACAGAAAGTATCAGCTCACTTCCAGTTCCATTTACTAAATTTGAGGGCAATACATTAGAATATTTAGGGCAGTTATGTGTAATTCCTGAAATGATAGCAAAGGAAATTAAGAAGATGAAAGATAATAAATCACCTGGAGTTGATGGGATACCACCAAAACTGCTTAAGGAAATTGTCCATCAAATTAGTACACCACTTGCAATTTTCACTATAAGGACGAATAGTTCCTTCAGACTGGAAAGAGGCAAACATTACGCCGCTATTTAAGAAGGGACCGAGGAACAAGCCAGACAATTACAGACCAGTGAGTTTAACACCAGTTGTATGTAAATTACTCGAAACTAATTAGAGACCACATGTTGGAATTCCTTGTAAAACATAAATTAAAAAATACATCTCAACATGGGTTCCTAAAAACAAGTTCATGTCTAACTAAGCTCTTATGTTTTTTTGAAGAAATTACAAAGTGGGTAGATGACGGGTGGATGTTGTCTACTTAGATTTTCAGAAAGGTTTCGATAAACTGACATATCAAAGATTGCTATTTAAAGTAAAAGCCCATGGCATAGGTAATGATGTAATCAACTGGATATAAAAATGGTTTACACACAGAAAACAGATAGTAATAGTAGATGGTGAGATTTCAAACTGGAAATCTGTTTTGAGTGGGGTACCACAGAGATCATTATTAGGACCTATACTGTTTTTAATATATACAAATGATTTGGAAGATGACATATCTAGCAAAGTACTCAAATTTGCAGATGACACAATAGTAGTCAGAAAGGTTACTATTGATACAGAATAACAAAGCTTACAGGATGATCTAGATAAATTAGTTAATGGTCAGAAAAATGGCAAATGTTATTATATTTTGGGAAGTGTAAATGTATACCCATAGGACATGGAAACATGTACGAAGGATATAACATGGGGGCGCTGTACTAAGTAGAACCCCACAAGAAAAGGACTTATGAGTAACATTTAGTGCTGACATGAAATTTTCAGAGCAATGTGGGTTTGTTGCTTCGAAAGAAAATCAAATTCATGGGTTAATTAGGAGAACTATCATGTATAAGGAGAAACAGCTAATTGTACCCCTGTACAAAGAAATAGTTAGACCACATTTGGAATATTGTATTCAGACATGGAGGCAATATTACATAGTTGCAAATTGAGACCTTGCATGGAATTATGAATGACACCAGTGCTTTATATATTGGAATGTAGTTTAACCTCTTTTCAACAATGGGACTTCCAATGGTATAATTTTTAATAATGTGCATTCTTTTAATAGAGACATATCATACAATCGCAATGCATAGTATTACATACACAGCACACACATTACACAGTACATATTACTACTACACAGTACATACATATGTTACAGATGCATATTTTTTGCATGAATTTAGCCTTTTGCATTGACCTAATGGCCACATAAGTTCACTTGGCTGGAAGTAGCCAGCCCCAAATGTTTACTTTAGACATATTTTCTAATATTTTCGAGATAATTGGAGAACAAAACCCACTTTATCAACGTGAGCATGGCATGTTTATTGGTCAATCAAACTGTAAACGTATAGAATTGTTGCGGACCTCTTGTTTGCTGTCAGACAAAATGTTTATCACCTAACAAAAGGAAGATGTATCTTGTGTTTATACTGCACATACATGTTGTGGACGACATCTAATTATTTACGGTTGTGCGTGCGTGCGTGCATGCGTGGTTGGGTGCGTGGTTGCGTGCGTGCCTGCGAGCGTGCGTGTATGAGTGCGTGCGCGTATGCACGTATCCTTTCTTCTTCCTGATACGTGCATAATCCCATTCTGGAGCATCGTCACTGTCTTGTGAATATATACAACGTGAATTCGGAGCAGTATCAAATCGGGGTAAAATCCCAGAGAAGAAATGTGTTCCAAATAAGGCGAGCCCCTTGCCAAACCCTACCCCAAGCCACCGCCAGTGTATACATTCACCCCTAGACTTCTTTTGAACGTCACATCCGTTTTAGTTCACCTTTAATGACATGTTCACCAACTAAGTTTATGGCCCACATATATTAATGACATATTGGTTTATTAACTGTAGGTTTCGCGACTTAGCCAACTATCGGGCGTTAATGTATCCTTTCAAAATATAATAGCGCCACCTAGTGAATGTTAACTTAATAAAATTCTCCACGATGGACACCTGCTAACACTTGGCAAAATGCACCGTTGCGGCGGTGTCCGCTGTGGACAGGTTTCACTGTACCTGCCTGTTCAGGTGTCCCACATAAGTAACCCCATATGATACATAGCCCGGTCATTATTATTTAGACAATAATTACCCTCTCCCCCGTTATCACTATCTAGGTAATAATGACCCATTCTATATACATATTAACCCTTCATTGGCGGGGGGTGTCCATCAGGTGCCCGGCTACTTCCACTTTATTGTTGTCGGATTTGTTTCATCAAGTGAGAATTACTTGCCAAGGCACCGCGAGGTGGCGCACTTCTGCACTTGTTCCTTAGAACAGGACAATTCTATCAGAGAAACGAGGGACATTTATACGCGTTATATAAATAACGTATTATTCCCGCCAGCATCAATTGCCAGTAATACAATGTTTCTTTGTACATGTCCCAACACGCAACAATAGTAGACGACGGCCAGTATATATATATATATATATATATATATATATATATATATATATATATATATATATATATATATATATATATATATATATATATATATATATATATATATAATATGTATGTCATTTGTGTTAATGTAAGCTTATTGGTAATGGCAGATGTATGGTTGCTTGAACGAATAAATATAAATTACGGCTAATTGTGCACAGCTAAGAAAATATTAGCGACAAGACATATTTTCTTAGATGAAACGGCATTATTGCTTGCTGTCAGACGTTCATAGCTGAAAACTCGTACTTGATAAAAGGTTTTCAGGACAATGCACTTGCTATCTGCAGAAGATATTTGCGGTGTTTGTACCAGTCAAAAGATTTCGCTCGGGTAATAATCCGAACCGAGCTAATGGATAATTGTGTGCATCGAAACAAAGCAGTACTATGCATCCAATTTTAATTTATCAGAAATAATTGACGCCTAATCAGATGTAAATGTTTTAATATATCTCGAGACATAATGGCACAATGCTATGATTTTAACACTGCATTCCATTCATGCTACGTAATTATGAATTTATTTTCTAATAATACGCAATCATAAATGTGCAAGCTAATGACGTTTGACAGCTAAACAAGATATTCATCAGTGCATTTTAAATCAATTTACTATACTGTTTTGATCACCTACTTCAGACAGGAGCCTACAGCTGGCACGGCCTCATGGAAAATATATGCAGAACTTGTTCTGCACATTTTAATGACAGTCATGTAATACCAATCTCGCTTTCTTAAAATGGCATGTACTATATTAACATCGATGATTTGACAGCAACGTAACGATGAGCCTGATCGAAAAATAGATTCAGATTGAATTCGAATCTGATCTGATGATTACAAGGCACTGCGGGGCAAAATATTGTCATGCATACTTCTGATGGTTTGATAACTTTATTTGACTTGAGTATGAATGGTATGATGTGACGACCCGAAATAGAAAATAACGCGCCACCGTCTGGCTCACGTCTTTTGTGAGTAGCAGACAGCCGTGAGTAGTGGACAGATACAAACAATTGTGCCTGATGCGTAATGCGGTGCCCGGTGCCATCTAGCTTATAGTGACTGCAGCCATGAGCGCCACCTGGTGACCATTTTGTGTACTGGCGACGCACCTAGCGAATAGTCTGTGAACCAACAGCGCCCCTAGAGCCAAAGTATATCAAACCACCTAATGATACGCCCCTTGGTTTTGTCCCTAGCCGAGTGCTATAAATGTCAGTTATTGACATTTTTAATGAGCAAGTTATTTCGGTTACTAGGTGTTGGTGCGTAACGGAAATGAGTTCATTCATTATAAGGGCAGCAATTTTGTGTGATGGTGTCTCGGCACTTTTATGCTATGCTTTCACTAAAATAGGCACTCTTCGAAGACATACAGGTCAAGTTGTCACATATATTATCAATAGGAGCGCTTCTTGTGGTGAATATATGTCAAGTTATTACGTTTGTACTTGGTAGGAGGTAGTTGTTGTTTTTGGCAACCTTCTGAAGCGTTTTCAGATATGTCTGAAAACCACGTGATCATAGGTGCAACGTTGTAAATTCCTATTATGCAATGACTTTCTAGAACACGTTACTACATCCGTCAAACTGGCTAATACACAGCTAAATGAAACAAAATATATGAAGGAAGGCGACTTTACTTCAGAACTGCTACTAGATGTGTGTGGACATTACTACCGCATAAATAAACATCCTACCAAAACAGTTGCTGATGTCATTGCGTCTATGGGCAGCAATGTTGTTCGATGGCATCTAGGCACTTTTTTGCTACGCTTTCACTGAAAACGTCAAATACGTTTCTCCTAGATGTCACCATGTTCGTGTTGTTTTATGATAATTAATAATATATCATTTCTAATATTTCATTCTTGGCCATACATAGTCTTATGCATAGTCTCATAAACGACCCTGCACTGACAAAATTACAATGCAAATAAATTAGAGCAAAACATGTTGTATTACTGTTTTGTTAACATTATTTCACGCGCAGCATACCCAACAAGACACCACCCTCGGAAGCCATGCAGTGGCCCCGTTGCGCATGCCCAACTTGAAGTGGCGCCGGGCTCCTCCAAACACTACGCTAAAACAGGTCACATACGTTTCCCCTAAATGTAGTCGCTTTAGGAAGTAAGAAGTGTGTGGTTGCGCATGCGCAGCAGGAATTAAACTATTAAGGTTACTAGGCGTTGAGGGCTTGTTTTAAGAAAACAAATTTATATAATATCCGCTAGGGGCGCTGATAGCACCAAAACTAACAACCAAGGGGCGGTCACTATGCACCAGGTGGTGTACTTTAGTTACTAGGCAATAGGGGCGCTGTTTGATGGATTGGTTTACAGACTATAACCATTGCCAAATGTATCACCAGGTGGCGCTCAGGGGGCGGTCAGTAACCGTTAGGTGGCCGCATGAGGTCACATGAACCCGTGAGTGGCACCGGACAACGCATTATACATCGGGTACATTTGTATGTGCCGCGTGTAGAAGTGAACCTATCTGCCGAAATTTAGCGTTCTCAACAGTACTAAGTTGTTAATGTAAGACGTGGCAAATTTGCAATTTTTATTGACAGTGGCTTGTTTGTCGGTAAGTGGTGACATCAAAAGTCGAGTCGGTGAACATGTTACCACTTTATTTCCAGAAAGCTGTGACACTACATGCATCAAAAAGAGGTATGAAGCTAAAACAAACATATAAACAACACAGTTCACAGCATATATGTAGATATTCAGTTGCTGGAACCATGATGAACTAAAATTACTTTCAGAATTGACGTCATGCTAATTTGATCAGGTTAACTTGCATACGAATGCGTTATCTGATAATGCAGCCAGCCGGCTTGGTCCAGTATATATGCTTTCTGTGCACTGTCATTGTAAATGCAGGTCCGTGTCATTGTGCGGAAGTGTCCGTTTCCGAGTCCGTGTTGCGCCTTCATTCCACGCCTACTTTCAGTTCCGTTGTCTACTCTCTCAACCATAGAACATGATCTGTAAGAACACCAATGAATCAAACATAGCACACAATGCATACAACAGATCATGTACGAAAACAAGCAGTCGTGTAATATGTGGTGTAGCTAATGTATTTTAAGACTTCTCAACATCAACAGATATATGCATTAGTAGTTTTGTAGATAAATGTGTTAGGTTGTCAAATTCACTGACACCATCAGCGACATCATATATATATATATATACATAATTTGTATGGATGCCGGCATTGAATACAATACTCAACTTGTAGATAGATGGTATGCCCTCCTTCTGGTTGTAGGGATAAGGATGTGTTACAAATACCAAATTAAAGTTAGCCTTCGAAATACGTTCAAACTATATTTCTGAGATCTAATTTAAATATCTGGTTGTAGCAGAGACACAGCAGAAGTTGCAAGTGTCACAAAGTGGTTTATGAGTCTGCAATTATCTTCTGCCCCTTTGTTCAGTGGTGTACGGTAGTCTATAGTGCTACTATGTAGCGTACGGCAGGGAGTGATATTTGCGCAAAGCAAAGGAGCCACTTGGTGACTAAGGTATACTACTTGAGTGAATTTATGCCATTACGAATTTGAGCATAATTCCTTCGGATACAATTGTATCATTGTGAATCGCATTTAATGAAAGTATAAGAATTTGTTTAATACATGAACTACAGAGTTGTTGTTCGGTTAGGTAGCAAGGCGCGACAAACGAATCCACGCCTCTGACAAGTGCTAGACAGCGCGGAATATTCGTTTTTATTAATATAACGCATTAAGTTGTCGGAGTTGAATTATACAATTAATAGGGTTGTTACCTTCTCAATGCAGAGATTCGGGTGGCAAATAACTAGAAATGCGATACAGAGAAAAACCAGCGAGAATTTACCAGTGGCCCTTTGGGCACGTGCGCGCCCTCGTTCTTCAATTTCTTCCACTGAATCATGCCCGTTGTTCAAAAGTTCTCTTGCATCTGAGGATTTGACGACGTATGGGGCAATCTGAAAAGAGATGAAGAAAGCAATCAAATATAAATTGCCATAGACAAGTGTTGCTTACTCCCTGTGCCCAAGACGGAGCGAATGTCATTGAGTAATTTAAGTTCATCAGTTCGCCAACACCGCCCCTTTCTGGATTCAAACTCCACATGAACCATTTATTTCTACAAATTTCGCTGCAACTAGACCGCACCTGGGCGAAACGTGTTAGACAGATGACGATGCACGATAATGAGTTTGGATAGAGACGAAATTTGTCCAAGGACCAGTGGGGAGTATTCAGCCACACATGGTGAGGGAGAGAGAGAGAGAGGAGAGAGAGGACGGTGTTGAGAACGAAACCCAAAACAACAGAAGAACCCTTGGAAATAATTGTTACACGTGCGAATTCTGTGATTTCGACATTCAGGTTGATAAAAAGAGTTGGATCGAGGTACAGATAAAAAGATAAATAAGTAGACAGCGAGGTAATACTTAGCAAAGGCATATATACACTGTGATATACAACTAGACATGCGATACAGAGAAAACTAACGAGAATTTACCGGTGGCCCATTGGGTCGTTAGACAAGGGTTCTTTACGCCACATGCCCAAAAATGGAGGGAATAGCGTCAAGTAAAGTAAGTTCACCAATCCTTCAACATCGCCCCATTCTGGAACCAAACTCCATGTGGACCATTTAATTTCAAAAATGTCGCTACAATTAGATCGCAACAGGGCGAAATATGTTAGCTTGATGACGATGTATGATAATGTGTATGTATAGAGACGAAAGGTGTCCAAGGTAGTGCGGGGATTCAGCTCATAAATCAGATCACTAAATCAGAAGTCATACCTCAACGAGTTTGATAAGACTTATGTAAACACTTCGTCAAATTGTGAGTTGCCTAAATGTATGGGCGCCACTGCGCCAGAAATTATTATTTTATGATGATTATAATTAGATGGCGGTGTTAATACAGTTCGGTCACAAAATTCACGTTCGTATTTTCGGATGTTCTCTTCACCCTGGTCGCCTTACGTCACTAGCCTTACGTCACTCGCCCTACGTCACTTTGAGGTGGTGTCACATTCACGACTACAGCACAGAAGTGGAACAGTCGGGGCCCGATTCAAGGGAAGCGAAGAGAGACTCTAAACGACTAATTGGATGGGTTATGATTGATTCTGTGGGGCACACTTTTGTGGGGATTGGTACGAGTGTATATGTTCTACCATGGATAATCCTGGTACGAGTGTATCACTTGTATCAAGGTTAATCCTGGTACGAGTGTATATGTTCTACCATGGTTAATCCTGGTACGAGTGTATATGTTCTACCATGGTTAATCCTGGTACGAGTGTATCACTTGTATCAAGGTTAATCCTGGTATGAGTGCATCACTTGTATCAAGGTTAATCCTGGTACGAGTGTATCACTTCTAGGTTAATCCTGGCACGAGTGTATCACTTCTACCATGGTTAATCCTGGTACGAATGTATCACTTGTATCAAGGTTAATCCTGGTACGAATGTATCACTTGTATCAAGGTTAATCCTGGTATGAGTGTATCACTTGTACCAGAGTTAATTCTAGTACTAGTGTATTACTTGTACCATGGTTAATTCTGGTAGGCGTGTACCACTTGTACCACGGTTAATCCAGGTACGAGTGTATTACTTGTACCATGGTTAATCCTGGTACGAATGTACCACTTGTATCATGGTTAATCTTGGTGCGAGTGTATAATGTGTGCCATGGTTAACCCCGGTACGAGTGTATCACATATACCATGGTTAATCCTGGTACACGTGTATCACTTGTATCATGGTTAATCCGGCACTGTTTAGGTAACACTAGTAATAAGTCCTTTCTACAACACATCACACATAATTACGTGGTATTCTGCACGGTCAAACGCAGGTTCCCAGGACACAGTTCTATTGACATTGGCTCAGGCGATCGCATCTGATATATGGCTAGCCATTTATTATTGTCAATACATTAAGTGTCTAGATTAATGGATACGCAGAAGAGGAAAAGAAGTTCACCATCGTATCTACCTAGCATGGCGAGCATGTACCTATCTAAATAACGGACTTATATACAGGTACACACTACAAGACACGTTCTCAAACAAGAATCAAATTAAACGTCAAATCTAGTTGGTAACTGCTATTGCCACAAGAAACAACGTCAATAGTCACACACACACACGCACGCACGCACGCACGCACGCACACACACACACACACACCATATAAATCTATATGCGTATTTACAACAGCAATTAAAAACGTCTAAATGTACCTAAAAACTGTAAGCCGAGGGACACCTTGGCGCCTACTCTGGAACAATTTTCTCCGTGCTCTGTTGTCAGTGATACAGCTGAGTTAACACAGGTGGGTAGGCCAGACGGCGGGGTATCTGTCGAGGGATCGAGTTAAGATCGTCGTCCTCTTAATGTTGTAATTTATATGCATAGCAGCAGCAAAAACGTATTATTTCCACCAAGTGTTTTTCTTACATGGCATCAGTTCCAAGTCCCAAACCGCAAAGAATACAAGAAGACGCCAATATAAAAACAAGTTATTTCATAACTTTAGGTTATTAGCGATGGCTGGTGTCTGTTTGAGTACACGCAAATATTAAACTGACCAATTACGAATAATTTTACACAGTTACGAATAAGTGTACACAATTACGAATAATTGTATACAATTACGAATAATTTTAAACAATTACAAATAATTGTACACAATTACGTCGTGCACAGCATGTAAAATAAAACCGCTACGGTCCGTCACAAACCAATAGTGTTGTTGATGAATACCGTTAGGTGACGACAGCAAAAAGACCAAATATTAACGTCGTCTACCATCATAATGTATTTGTTAGCATGCACGTGGCCACATTTTTGTATCAAGTCAAATCATTTGATAACGACTATTTAATTCCAAGCTCATTAGGTCAATATGCACTAATATATATATATATATATATATATATATATATATATATATATATATATATATATATATATATATATATATATATATATATATATATATATATATATATATATATATATATATATATATATATATATATATATATATATATATATATATATATATATATATATATATATATATATATATATATATATATATATATATATATATATATATATCTAGTATACAGTAATATGGACTTATTCCTTGCTCTCTTTTTTTGGATGATAGTTTCAAGAGAGAAGCTACGCTGCGGTAGTTATGGCTTGGGATCGCTCCATATTGGGAAGTATTAGTTGTGCCTGACCTTCTTGTATTCCCTCAAGGGTGCCGAGGAGCGGCGTCTATGCGGTGGAGGGATGTGAGCGAGCATCGGACGCCAACAGGTTGTTGCTGACTCCAGCGCACCAGAAATAGTACGAATAAAGTCGTTAAGATGATTGTCAACAAAGTTGGCATTCCCATGAAGTGCAACAGTATTCTGGGATTGAACCAGTGCGACTAACGTTGTCCGAAGGGTTCGACGTTTCACCTCCAGCTGGTCCTGCTAGCTTGTGGGTGATGTTGTTCTGTGTGTAACAGTGGGCCGTGGGCGATTATCTCGCCTCGGTACAACGAAGGTGGAACGCTGAAGATACGGTCCAATGCACAAAGATAAACGATTGACCCAACTTAAAACCTTGCATCACATACAGTTTGATCGGCCATAGACGTTTTGTCTGACAGCTAACAAGAACAACATTGTCGTTCCGATTAGTTGAGCTAATTGACCGTGAACAATTGCTCGTAATTGGTCGGTTTAATATTTGCCTTTACCCAAAAAGCTTCGAACCATCGCTAATAACGAAGTATTAAAATAGATGAAACACCGTATTTTTAATCATAGCGGCTTCTACTATAATTTGTGTCTTGTGACTTGAAATTGACGCATTTTCTGAAGAAAAAATTTATAATTTGCGTTTCAGGGATAATTATGCTGGCGGAATGAATACGTTATTGCTATAGCGCATTTAAATTACTTCTTTGAGATGACTGTTACTTTAACCCGAGCCTTCGATTCACATGCTTAGTGTTAGCGTTTTACCGTCCTCCAATCTACCGTCTCGTCTCGCTGTCGCCTCACTGACGTGCTACTCAGTTCTGTATCACTAACTACTTAGAATAAAACGTAATACGTACTTCTCAGAGAACTTTACAATACACCCCTGGCATCCCTGTTCATTCCAACGCCATCTCGACTTCTGTATGAAGCATTCAGCTTCGCAGAAACACCTGCGGGACGAAGACTATTCGATCACCTCTGCCTGTAGCCAGGTACTCAGCTATACAGCTGAATGAATTGTGGCAATGTAGGTGAACGAAATTGACAAAGTTTCGAAAGGACAGCAACATGATTCGAACAAGGGTTCATTCAACGGCTGTTATTTTAAACGATGAAACTGACGTGCGCTCAAAAATCAGCCCAACAGAGGAATCACGAAACTGGCGACGCAGATAATCCAAATATTGTCAATACGAGATCACAAACAAAGAGTTCACAGGGACGACAGACCAAAACAGCATCAGGCAAGATATTGAAGAAACAAAAAAGACCTGGATATGGCACACCCTCCGAAAACCAACCACAAATGTGACGAGATGGGATCTAGATTGGAATCACCAAGGAAAAAAACAAACCAGGCAGAACAGAAATAGTGGTCAGTAGCCAATAAGATAAAGAAGCATAGAACCACCTGGAAATACATTCAGAAAGCTGCAAGAAATATAGTACGTTGGGGCAGTGTTGTTTCGGGTCTATGCTCTAGCCTAGGAAATAATCGCAGCAGCCCCGGAGCGGGCAATCAATCTGTATGTTTGTTCTGTGATCAAACATATGACAAAGACAACATTTGTAGAACCACAACTGTTAAAATAGGTTCTAGGTAAGAGGACGTGATATGGAACTCAGAAACTCTAAATTGCTAACAACATTAACAATTGGTGATATGATTATTATTTACTCAATGTACCATTTGTGCTGCATTACCAGATTACGAACTCGCGAGACGACAACACTGACCTAAAGGAAGGGAAAGATGGGAACTTCAGCAGATGGTTTTATATGTTGAGAATTGGTGGGCTATATTGAAGAGACTCGGCAGGATGAAGCTATCAGTCCTGTTATCAAACTGTCTCAACATTATAAGGTATGCCCACAGGCTGACAGAACAAGAGACACACGAAGCATATAGTGGAAGAGTGCATTCATTTAAATTAAAGGGAGATAGTTACGTTGTAGTCCAGATCTGAGACCACAGCAGCAATGGTATGTTGTTAATACTTTAGATAATGGAAGGTAAAACGTGTACTAGAACCTGTACTCAGGGGGGATCCGGGGGTTAATGAACCCCCATTTTTAGTGAATTTTTACTTCAACACATGTAGAAATAATCCTGGAACTACCATTAGTTATTAATTTAACTATAAATTGTAACTATCATTTCTTCAGTTACAATTAACTGCTACAATCTGATTACCCCTCAAAGCAACAAATATCAGATGGCATGTGGACAATGAAACCATTGTCTAATCGAGACCCCTTTTCAAATACGTGTAACCCGGCCTGCTGAGATGTATGTATACGCCATTATCCAGAAATCTTATGATTGGTTATGACTAGAAATTG
>BSQZ01000088.1:2160000-2165000 GCA_033239005.1 Lamellibrachia satsuma | reverse complement strand
GGGCTGAGGTCCAGGCAGATATTTTTAGTTTTGAGTGTAAGGGATGTACGAAGATGAAGGAACTAGAGGTGGAGTTGGAAGAGCTGAAGCTGCTCGCTGTGGCAATGGTGGGAAGGGAACAGGGGGGTTGTGCCAGTAGTTCCGGTGGGGGAACAGTAGACGATAAAGTGGGGAAAGACACAAGAGATGCTAGGGAGAGCTCACGTCAGCCTGGGAGGAAGCTGAGAGGAGGGAAGGTGACAGGTCGTATTGAGACGGGAAGGAAAGGAACGGGAGGGAAGACAACCGAAGTGAAGGAGAGGGGAGTTGGGGAGACAGGAGGAAAGGAGAAGAGAGTGGGGGAGACGGGAGGGAAGACAACCGGAGGGAAGGAGAAGGGAGTGGGGGAGACGGGAGGGAAGACAACCGGAGTGAAGGAGAGGGGAGTGGGGGAGAAAGGACGGAAGGAGAAGGGAGTGGGGAGACGGGAGGGAAAACAACCGGAGTGAAGGAGAGTGGAGTGGGAGAGACAAGAGCAAAGGAGTGGGAAGTGGGGGAGACAGGAGGGAAGGGGTCAGTACAGAGTGTGATGGAAGGGATCGAACGGAAGAGTTATTCTGCAGCAGTGATAGAGGTGGTGAGGAAGAGAGCGAGGGTGTTTGTGGGGATTCGATAGTTAGGAAGACCGACAGAGTCTTAAACAAGGGAGATGATGTGGTGGTCTGCATGCCTGGAGCCAAAATAGAGGCGATAACTGAAAGGGTAAAAAACATCGTTTCGGGTTTAGTACACGTAGGGACAAATAACGTAGAGAGGGAGGGTACAACAGCCATAGTTAGGAAATATAGGCAGTTGGTCAGAACACTAAAACAGACGCGGGTTGACCAGGTAATACTGTAAGGGATTTTACCTGTAATGGGCAGGAGGGGTCACAAATATCGAAATTGTCGGGGGATGGCAATTAACATGTTAGTCCAGAAGCTATGTAGGGAAGAGAAAGTTGGATTTGTGGATTTATGGAGAAATTTTGTTGGGAGGGCTGATATGTACATGAACGATGGGCTTCAACTAAGTGGAAAGGGGGCGGCAGTATTCGCGGACAAACTTTCAGCAGCAGTAGATAGTGACACGGGTACAATGACAAATATTTTTGGAAGTAAACATTCTTTAAACTAGAAGTGCAGGGGGTTACTTAGAGGTATCTCAAGCAGAACAAGAGGGTACTAGCACAGACAAACCAATATTAAATCATCCGAAAAACATATCTGAAAAAGGTTATAGATGCGTATGTTTAAATGCAAGGAGCATAGTAAATAAGAAAAACGAGTTAAACATTATGGTACAAGATATTGACCCTCACATAATTGGTATAACTGAATCATGGGCCAACACATATATATCAGATGCTGAATTGGGACTGACAAGATACGTAATGTTTAGGAAAGATCGAATAGGAAGAAGGGGAGGGGAGTTATTTTATATGTTAAAGAATCTATTCAGGCTTATGAAATAAAACTAGAAAGGGAAGCAGATTGCGATGAAGCTGTTTGGTGCAGAATTGTTTGAGGAAATTCAAAATTAACTGTTGGATTAGTTTACCGAAGTCCAAACATAAACGAAGAGGACAACACAAAAATATAAAACGCTATAAAGGAAGTTAGTAAAGGGGATTGTATCATAATGGGAGATTTTAACCATGGACACATACAATGGAATTCTCTAGAGAGCACAGGGATTGAGGACCAACAATTTCTTTTTTTTTTACTCAGCACGTGCTAGAAACAACCAGGGGAGAAGATGTATTAGATATAGTTTTGTCATCACAAAAAGAATTAGTGGACAATGTAAAAATATTTGAACCATTGGGTAATAGTGACCATAATCAAATACATTTTGACATCAATGTAAAATCAGAAAGTAAAAATAAGAAAGCGTACAAGAGAAACTTCCACAAAGGTAACTACAAAGATATGAGAAAATACTTAGCAAAGCTAGATTGGAATAACATGCTGATGAATAAGACCGCAATTGTATGTTGGAATATTCTAAAATATGAAATTGAGAGTACCATCGATAAATGTGTTCCCTTCCAAAAAAAAGGAAAACGGTGTAGAAATAAACATTTGTCAAAAGAGGCTATTAGAAAAATAGTGTTAAAACAAACTATGTGGAGGGTTTATAGGCGTACCAGATAGGAAGAAGACTATGCAAATTACAAAGAGGCACTTAATGCAGCTACAACTGAAATCAGACAATCTAAAAGAAGCTATGAGCAAAAACTAGCATGTAACATAAAACATGACAGCAAGAGTTTTTATGCATATGTCAGGAGTAAACAAAACGTACAAGACAAGGTTGGACCTCTAGAAGACAGCGCTGGAAATATAGTATCACAGGGGTTTTTAATGGCGGAAGACCTAAATGGTTACTTCAGTTCAGTGTTTACCAAAGAAGATATTAGTTCATTACCAGTTGCTGATGCTAAATTTCAGCAGGCTAAATCTGACTATTTAGGTCCCTTAGTTGTAACTCCAGAATTGGTAGCTAAGAAAATAAAGGCAATGAAGGATAACAAATCACCGGGAGTGGAAGGGATTCCTCCAAAATTACTAATGGAAACAGTAGAACAAATCAGTATACCACTTGCAAGAGTATTCAACTTGTCATTAAAAGAGGGAGTTGTTCCGTTTGAATGGAAAGAAGCAAACATCATACCATTATTTAAAAAGGGTTCGAGAAATAAGTCAGAAAATTACAGAACAGTGAGTTTAACGTCAGTGATTTGTAAATTATTAGAAAGGTTAATTAAAGACCATATGGTGGACTTCCTCGTTAAGCATAAATTATTAAATTCATCTCAACATGGATTCCTTAAAGCGAGGTCATGCTTAACAAATATGTTATGTTCTTTGGACGAAATCACTTAGTGGATAGACGTGGGATCGCCAGATATTATCTACTTAGAGTTTCAGAAAGCTTTTGACAAAGTGCCACATCAAAGATTACTACTTAAGTTGGGGGATGAGGGAGTGATCGATTATTTTTCATACAGTACAAAGATCTATCAGCTAACTCAGAGGTATGAGAATGTGTCAGTCTATTTCTATGACCGGGAATACAGGAAGCTGCAAGCCAGTCATAACTTTAGGTGGGGAACCGACATCCCACATCTGCATACAATGCAGCTTACCCCACGTGTCCCCGCAACAACCCCCGCCCCCACCGAATCAGGTCAAATCAGGCCAGCGTCCAGGGCCAGTGACGGTAGATGGCAGGGCAATCTGCAAACTGTTTAACACAAGAATAGGTTGTAGCTATGTAGACTGCAAGTTTGTCCATGCCTGCTCGTTCAAGGGGTGCACGCAAACACACCCTGCCACGTCACACCATTAGGGACCAGGTCAAGCGTATAGCTATCCTAGATAGGAAATTCCGGCAGTGAGTCCAGGCCAGGACTAAATCTCGGGGTATGGCGGACAGAATTAGCAGATGATGCAGATAGAGAATTTTTGTTAGGTGGGCTGGAAAATGGGTTTGACATTGTCGACAGAGATGTCCAGGTTGTACCGGTCGAGGTGGAAAATCACCCATCTGCCAGGCCAGGATCCCCAAATTACCTAGTAATCAAGCGGCAAGTTCTCCATGAAATTTCTGAGGGAAATTACGTTGTGTGTGACAGCAAGCCGAATTTTATAAGCCCACTAGGGGCAATTCCGAAGTCTACAGGCGGTATACGGCTGATTCACGATTGTAGCCGACCCTTAGGTAATTCCTTAAACGACTATGCAACTTTAGAATTTTCACAAAGGTTTCAAAGTATTGATGATGCCACCTCCCTGGTACAACCTGGCGATTACATGGCCAAAGTTGACTTAAAATCGGCTTACATGTCAGTGTCAATAAGTGAAGAAAGTCAACAGTTTACTGGATTAATATGTGTACTTAATGATCAAGCAGTATATCTGCGTGACACTAAGTTGCTCTTTGTTTCAAAACTGGCACCTGGTATATTTCACCGCTTAACACAGGCAGTCAAGCGGATGATGATTAGGCGGTGCTTTACTGCGGTGGTAGTGTACCTTGATGATTTTTTCATTTGTGCACCGACCTTGAATAAATGTATTGTAGCAATGAATACCTTAGTGGTATTATTGCGACGTTTGGGTTTTTCTATCAACTGGGATAAAGTAATTGATCCAACTCGTCTTACCTTCTTGGGTATTGAAATTGATGCAGCAACTATGGTTAAGCGTCTGCATTCAGGAAAATTGTTAGCGCTTAAAGTAGAACTAGAAGTATTTGCGAAACGTAAACGAGCAAGCAAGCGGCAGCTACAGTCCTTAGCAGGCAAACTTCACTGGGCGGCAGGGGTGGTCTACGGCGGGAGAGTTTTCGTCCGGCGAATTTTAGACGCAATTTGTACATTACGGGCTGCAAATTACAAATGTGTATTAACACTAGAAATGCGAAGGGACATCCAGTGGTGGAAGGAATTTATGCATTCTTTCAATGGTATGTCCCTTATTATAGATAAGGGACCAGATGTTATTGTACATACAGATGCTTGTGATGTAGGAGCTGGCGTTACTACGAGGGCGACTATTTTTACTGTAACTGAGCGGTAGACTGGCCCGAGGTTCAGGACCGTCATATCAACTTTAAAGAATTGGCTGCGGTTGTGTTAGCAGCACAGAGATGGGGGCCGTTGCATTGTTATGTGGCGATTGTCTGTATATATCCACATGCTTACTATGTATGGTGACTATTCGCACATGATGTGGTTATAGCATAACATTAAAACAATGCAGATCTACAAGTTCACCCACAACCGTGTCTTACTTTTATTTCACAAACCTGACCGAGTGTCAGGGCGGTTTATTACTAACAGGCACGATTAATGTGAGAATTAAAATATTTTAATTATGTATTAATCAGGGGTGGTGGAAAGGTGGTTCCCTTTGCATTACTATGTACTATGTTAGTCACTAGGTTACTCAAATCTTAATTTCGTAGGACACGGC
>BSQZ01000088.1:2130000-2155000 GCA_033239005.1 Lamellibrachia satsuma | reverse complement strand
CGTCATTCTCTTATGTAGATGTTGCGGTAGCCTTTTATGTAGATGTTGAGTCAGACTCTTATGTAGATGTTGCGTCAGCCTCTTATGTAGATGTTGCGCCAGCCTCTTATGTAGATGTTGCCTCAGCCTCTTATGTAGATATTGCGTCAGACTCTTATGTAGATGTTGCGTCAGCTACTGTTGCAGCCGTATCGTATCGTTAGGACTGTCGCTCGGGTTGCAGCTACTGTCACAGCCGTAGTCGTATTACAAGGACTGTCGCTCCGGTTGGAACTTCTGTTGCAGCCTTAGTCGTATCAATAGGACTGTCTCTCTGGTTGCAACTACTGTCGCAGCCGTAGTCGTATCAATAGGACTGTCGCTCCGGTTGCAGCTACTGTCGTAGCCGTAGTCGTATCATTAGGACTATTACTCCGGTTACAGCTACTGCCGCAGCCGTAGTCGTATAATTAGGACTATTACTCCGGTTACAGCTACTGCCGCAGCCGTAGTCGTATCATTAGGACTATTACTCCGGTTACAGCTACTGCCGCAGCCGTAGTCGTATAATTAGGACTATCGCTCCGGTTACAGCTACTGCCGCAGCCGTAGTCGTATCATTAGGACTGTCACTCCGGTTGCAACTACTGTCACAGCCGTAGTCGTATCATTAGGACTGTCGCTCCCGTTGCAGCTACTGTCGCAGCCGTAGTCGTGTCATTATGACTATCGCTCCGGTTGCAGCTACTGTCGCAGCCGTAGTCGTGTCATTATGACTATCGCTCCGGTTGCAACTACTGTCGCAGTCGTAGTCGTATCATTAGGACTGTTGCTCCGGTTGCAGCTACTGCAGGTAGGGTCGCCTCAGCGCGTGCCACAAAACAAATGCTACATCACTCTATTTTAACAAACATATGTACTAGACTGAGAATCAAATTCAAATGTGATATTGACATGACGCAGGGTTATTGTCCAAACATATTCCATGAAATATAAAATCATCAAACGAATTCCAATTTAATTCAGCTATGTACTTCCTCCCAACAAAAGTAAAAAAAGTGCCCTTTCCTTAGCATAATAACTGTTTATTTTCACTAACCAATGCCAAAAATGAATATATATATATATATATATATGCATTATATAGATTTATATATATATATATATATGGTGTGTATATATATATATATATATATATATATATATATATATATATATATATATATATATATATATATATATATATATATATATATATATATATGTATAGCTTTTGTTTAGGTTCGAGTGATTAGAGAATGACTCTGCATCTTCTCTCTGTGTGTTCCTAGTATGGTCTAAACGCATGGTGGAAGGAGAAAAAAGACTACAACTTCGACTCGAATTCTTGCAAGGCTGGCAAGCAATGTGGTCACTACAAGCAGGTATGTGGTGCCAATATCGAATTTCAATAAGCGTAGGATAGCACAAAACATGATTAATTACGATTATCAAGTTTTGGTCAACTGACAAAGCATTTGATGGAAGACAAACCTTGTGGCAATCCGATTGAAAAGTCAATTGTACAAAAAACGTACTCTCCACGCTGATCTGTGCAGCTGAAGCGAATACACTACCGACAGAACGTTTGGAAGGTGCATATCTCACAGATGATACACCTTAGATCCATCATGGATACATCATGGAGATAACGCGTAAACAACCAGGAGTACTCCACACGTGTCTGGCTCGTGCCATATTACTTCAATTAAAGTATATATATATATATATATATATATATATATATATATATATATATATATATATATATATATATATATATATATATATATATATATATATATAATATATATATATATATATATATAGGTGTTTCTTCTGAATAATGCCACGATGCAGCCACGGGTCGTAAAATGTTATTTGGAAAGTAATGACATAAACAATACAACAAACCGATCAAGATATTAATTATACAATACAAAAACATTCCATGTAGGCTGGTTTATGAAAGGGAAAATACTAGCACGTGCGTAATAATAGCGTACGTTTTGAATCACACGGCATTCAACTTCAAAGATAATTAGAGGGAAAAACATGAGACATGAAAGACATGAAAACATATCCATTGTAACATTCAGAACAAATGCATCTGTAGTTGAACCTTATATCGGTTACGTGTCATTTGTTGCATTACAGATGGCTTGGGCAAACTCAAATGTCGTCGGATGCGGCTACGCACTGAACTGTCCAATCGAAGGCAAACCCCAATACACGAGCTCATTCTACCTCGTGTGCAACTACAGCCCTGCGTGAGTATACATCAATATTTACTGCTGCCGCTGCCGCTCATACTATTACTACTGCTACTACTAATAGTACTATATATAATATATATATATATATATATATATATATATATATTCCAGTTTTCTTTCTCTATCTATCACTTTCCTTTCTTTTCTTCCTACATATATATATATATATATATATATATTTATATATATATATATATATATATATATATATATATATATATATATATATATATATATATATATATATATATATATATGTATATATATATATATATATATATATATATATATATATATATATATATATTTATATTATATATATATATATATATATATATATATATATATATATATATATATATATATATATATATATATATATATATATATATATATATTATATATATATATATATGTAGGGAAGAAAATATATATATATATGTTCCAGTTTTTTCTCTCTCTCCTATTTGGACAAAGAAGGTCTACAAATGTTATGTACGTACAGTTACAGCTTGTATACAACACTGGGTGGCGATAACAAACACATGACCACCGATATATCATAAACATAGGAACAGCGTATGAGGGATTGACAGGGTTGTCGTCAAACGAGTGTTTTAGTGGATTCATTCGAGTGATCTCTCTTTTGTTTATGCAGAGGGAACTATATCGGCAAACAACCGTACACAGCCAAGGAAGCAAGTGGTATGTTATATCTTAAGATATATCGCTGTTAATTTACTTTGCCTTATTAATGTGAGCAATTCATCAATGTCATTTGTGTTTGTAATCATGTTCGGGCAGACTGACAGAGTATTGTGCCTAAGTGTGTGTGCATGCGTGCGTGCGTACGTGCGTGTGCGCACTATATGTTATAGGTTATAAATATTTTATCGTTCATACTCTACAGGCGCCTGGACTTTCGGGGGCACAGCCAATGGAGCAAACTGCCTGTTCCCTTTCCCTTATCGAGGGGAAACTTACGACCAATGCATCGAGGTTTACCCCGGGGAGATGCCTTGGTGCAAGACGGATAACGGGAAATGGGGATACTGCGCCCCTGAACGTGAGTCTTCGTGGTGTACGTCGTCGGCAGAATTAGCACAATGGTGTAATTGCAGCTTTACATGTAACATATGTTTTTTGTATCTCCGCAATGTAAGTAACTGAAACAAAAAACAACATGAGCAGCAACAAGTGAAGCGAACTAAAGGGGACAGCGACAACAACATTGGACACACCTATGTAGCAATCGGTTGTGGAATGGACAACCACAACAGCCGCAACAACCATAATTGCCACAGCAGCCACTGCATCCACAACTGCCACAATGGTCACAGCAGACACAACAACCACGCCAACCACTACAACCACATCAACCACGCCAACCACGCCAACCACGCCAACCACAGCAGCCACAACAACCACAACAACCACAACAGCCATAGCAACCACAACAGCCACATCAGTCACAACAAGCACAACAGCCACAACAGTCACAACAGTCACAACAAACATAACAGCCACAACAGTCATAACAAACACAACAGCACAACAAACACAACATCCACAACAGTCACAACAAACACAACAGCAACAACACTCCCAACAAGCACAACAGCAACAGCAGTCACAACAAACACAACAATCACAACAGTCCCAACAAGCACAACAGCCACAACAGTCACAACAGTAAAAAAAAACACAACAGTCACAACAAACATAACAGCCATAGCAGCCACAACAACTACAATAACCACAACAGTCTCTTCACTCGACAGCTACGCCAACAGCAGCATGCCCTCTATTGTCACGGCTGATTTCTTCTTTTTAGAACTCTTGTCAGAAAGCCCGTGTATGGACAAAAGTAAGTCGTGTCCCAGAAAAATGGCAAAAATGGAGGGGAAGTGTCCGACAGACACGCACTACAGCGACAAATTGCGCATGATGAAGAAACGCTGCGCCGCCACGTGCGACTACTGTAGTGAGCATAAACGCACTCATGCACGAATCACTTGTAGGAACAATAACATAATGACAACTGTCGTAATAAGTGGCAACATAATGCTTTGCCAGTAGAAAGAAATAGCTTTATTCCACATGTGATAATTGATATGTTCTAGCTACTTTAACGCGAAGTTGTATGTATATATATATATATATATATATATATATATATACATATTCATATAATTTTTTATTAATTAATGTTTGCACCAATGTATTTTACTTGCCTCTGATTGGAGTGTACCAATATTTACGGCGGTATATAAATGTACTTATTATTGTTATTATTTATATTATTATTAACATCATTATCATCATCGTCGTCGTCATCGACGTCGCCGTCGCCATCGTTATCATTATCGTTATCATTATCGTTATCATTATTATTTCAGCTTGTGCAGTCCAAGAATGCCAGAACGGTGGCACCCTGGAGAAGCGGCAGTGTGCGTGTAAATGCGCGGGCGGTTGGACCGGTGGAGATTGTGCAGGTTCGTTGTGTCGAACAGCATCCCAAACAACATTGCCTTCTTCCAGCCTCCATTGTGGTTCTTTTAAACTCTAATCGTAGTATTCATTTTCCAGAACAGTCAGTAGTCATTGCTTTTAGTTAACCTAGGGAGATATTGGCTGAAGTGGTTTATTGCTTGACATTTTTGTATTTCATCACCAAAACTAGTTGCACACGTTCACCTGTATGTACTGATGTCGACATATGCAGCACGTATAGTTGTGTGCGTTACTAGTTACATGACACAAGTTCTACGTGTCATTACTTATACGCACTGTGCTGGCAGGTGCAGACGGCTTAATTATAATGTGCTGTGAAACGTTTCTGACATAATCCAGTTATATTCAGTACTTACAGACAAGGTCATTTAATACCAACATATTCAAATAATAAGTTCCATATGCACAGATGCAACAGTTATGTATTGTTAACGTGTCCAGCTAAGGTGCATATCAAATCTACACGCAGCTGGATAAACAATATAAATGTATGTGCTCCCTTCATTGACAGCGTGCCCGATGTCAGAATGCAAGAATGGCGGAACATTTGACGCCGTCACCTGCTCTTGCACTTGCCCGACAGGATACAGCAGCGCCGACTGTACGTGCAACATTCTCTACGGCAATACTGGCTAGTAGAAGCTAGTTACTTAGCAATGATTTACACACAGCAACTGTCCCCAGCCTTTAAACTAGTAGCACATGGATGGTCCATCGAATGAAAGCAACTATCCCTAGTTTTTTTTTTAATATAAAGGATGGACATGTGATTACTGGGTAAGCAGCATGAGTCTTATTTAAACTTTATCAGTTGAATGTACATAATGCGGTGTACGCGTTACAGTCAAAGTTGTTCAGTTGTAATCAGTTATAATTGTCGTGTTTCATGCTTTTAATTAGCAAACTTCGACAGCCTAAACTAAGTCTCTTTGTGAATAGTGAGAAATATTGTGTTGTATTGTTACAGCTTGTTTATAACAAAACAAAACTATTCACTTCAGGGTATCATTTCCTCACGACTACACTTTGTGCTACTTGATTTCATTAGCCACCAGCAGCCAACTTGGATATTTCGTAGTGATGCATTTCGAAGAACTATGAGTGCTAAATTTTGCCTAGGAATTTAAAATTAACTACCATTTCAAAGTCACTTTGAAGCAAAAACATTAACATTTTCCAATTCCGTAAATGGTACTTTAACAATATGAGAAATCCGCTAAGTAAGCAGTAATATGTGCCATTCGTCACATGGTAGATCTTTATTTGGAACTTGGGGGTTTGATATTTGCGGCGCAGCTCTTTCAGCTCACGAACGATATCAGTTGCATTTTGTGTCGATACAGGCGGATGCGGCGACAACCCCGAGCCGTTCCAAAATCACGATAAGACATTCAAATGTTCCTACGGATGGATCGTGACGAATCGTCTGTGTAATTGCCCGAAATGGGGCCCAGCTCTGAAGGAAAACTGCCCCCTCACGTGCAAGTAAGTAATATATATATATATATATATATATATATATATATATATATATATATATATATATATATATATATATATATATATATATATATATATTCAATATATATATTCAACTATATTCACCCCACGTCATCTGGTAAGGTAATGTAGAATAAACGGGTTGCTAAAACAATATGGTGGCCTTATGGACCAACTAGGTTACGAAGTGGTTAACTAATAAAAATAAAACATTATGGTGGCCTTATGGATAAACTAGGTTACGAAGTAGTTAACTAATAAAAATAAAGCATCGTGGTGGCCTTATGGATAAATTAGGTTACGAAGTGGTTAAAGAGCAAAAATAAAAATTTACGATTAGTCTACCTGTTTAGATATAGGCTTATCATCTGAAATACAAATTGACGTTCCAAATATATCAAACCAACGATTTATGTTGAACAACTACCAGTACGTGTAGCTTGTTTCTGGAGTCCGGACTGTAAAATGAATGTCTTGTCCTGTATAATATTGCATTCTTCTTCTGGTGATATCCAACAGTATCTTGGATGTGTGGCTTATCAGACTCAAAGTGCTGTGTTTTGTGCAGGTTTGTGTACCTGCAATGTTGGGGAATATTATCACTTCTAATGCTTTCCAATATGTTGACCACTCTCCTGTTCTCCAGACATATTCATTGATTTTCTTAAGACTATCGACTATAACGTCTCCTCCTTCTCTAAGCATGTTGTGAAGTCTTAAAATGACTTACATAGATTTAGGACAACTTTGCTAGTTTTCGCACGTGGCCTGGCCGAACTAGCGAGAATTGCTGTATGCATTGCTTGTTTATTTTGTTTGATTCATTTGTGTTCTTACAGCACGTGCCCCGTACCTGCAATGGGCGGCCGTGAGTAGACAACGGAACAGAGAGGAGGCGTGAGAAGGAGGCGTGACACGGACACGGCCATGGACACGGACACAGCCATGGACACGGACACGGCCATGGCCACGGACACGGCCTTGGACACGGACACGGACTTTTCGGATGAAGACACGGAACAATGAGCTCACTTACAATTACTGTTCATAGAACGCGTAGATATTGCACTCAACCTGCTGGTTGCTGCATAGACATAAATACCAATTCACGCACTAGTTTGCAATTGAACATACCCAAGTTTGTGTGTACTAAATTCCAATTTATTAGTTTTTAATTACCCCCATTTGCCTTAAGTAGTATTAATATTCGTGACGGACACATTGTTGAATTGTTTATATAATTCATCAACACGTGCTCGTCTACATTAGCAATACTTGTTGCTTTAGGTAGAACTGTGAACATATGTGTAATGATACCCTGGTTCCAACAAATAAGTATTTTACGCAGCTTATATCAAATGCGTCGATGGTGCGTTTATTGTAATTTCACTACACCTGGTGTATTTCGTGGCACAGCTTCTAGAAATAAATATGATCAAATGTTCATTGTGTTTTCTTTTATATCACCAGCAAACAACAAATGGAAATGCTTGTGCACTTTTAACAACAGTATGAACTTCCCCACACGTGTACTTTTTGATATGTTGATTCATGCAAAGTTAGATTCCTATCGCTATCTACATGATATACGACTGATTTAAAAAAAACATTACTCGTTGTATATCAGCTACTAAGCAACACAGATACATGGTTTTCTTCTTCTTCGATAAAATACGGGTTCGCCGCCAAATTCTGTTCTCGACGAGTTCACGAAGGCGAGCGTGAGATGGATAAGCGAGATTAGCACACATGTATATTTTTATAGCAAGGCTTCTACGGGATATAATTATGGTGTCTACACGATCTACCCTGGAAGCTACATGGCAATACATAGCAGAAGATAAAAAACGAGCATAGTTTCGCCTAGCGGATAGTCGGGGAGCAGTCCCAACTTACAATTGCCCGGTGGCGCCATCGGGTGAACTTAGAGATAGTTTATTCAAAATGGCCGTTTGTGATGACGCTTCATAGCTTGACTTCTATGCGACAACGTTGTGGTGTGTAGATTACGGGTCGCTAATGGGGGTCTTGCTACTACGATTGTTTTTTTACTGTTTTAGAAGTATTGCAACAATATCATGGAAACCTTATTGCATAGCGGATTTCGCAGTAATATTAGTAACAATTTCGAAATCGTTCGCTTAACATTAAGGTTTCGCTTGATGATGAACCAAGGTAGCACTGCCACAATATACACGACTAGTGGCGCCATCTCTTGGATTTGGTGGCAGTTTATTCAAAATGGCGAATCTATTTGTGGTGGTGCTTCATCAGTATGACTCGAATATAGCAGTTCGTGAATGTATCAGATTCAAATCAAACAGAGCCATCAATAGATGCGGTTCCACAGACTGGAAAGCGAGTATATATATATATATATATATGTATATGTATATGTATATGTATATGTATATGTATATGTATATGTATATGTATATGTATATACACCTTTGCGATTAAAAACCCTCGGTCAGAATACATTTCAGATAGACAGGTTTCACTCCGTACCTTTAGCATGGATATGGAAGTTACATTATGGTGCTTCCTGTTGATAAAATCCAAGACCCTATTGTGCTGTGACAAAGGAACAGCAGTGTCCAAGGGCATATCTAAAATGTACTAAATAAAACGAAGCTATAAATAAATAAAATAAATAAATAAAACGAAGCTATAAAACACGACCCTGTCTGTCACGATAGCATATTTAACACGTGCTGCTCAGACTAGAGAACACTCGTTGCCGCTTTCGTGAGGGAAATCCCGCTGTTTTACCTTGTTTCCGCTTTCCCGCTTTATTTGATACTTCCCCTAATTGTTTCTACACATAAATTAAATATATTTCTTGTGCACTAGGCCGTTCTTGTTGTACGTGAGCCGTTGAACGTTCTATGAACATCTTATTTCTTTGGTCTTAAATGAAGTGACTTCCCATTTCCTCGCGCCTGTGTTTTGGAAGGGCGCCACGAGCGTCGAAATGTTCTTGGAAGGGCGCCACGAGCGTCGAAATGTTCTGGGAAGGACGCCACGAGCGTCGAAATGTTCTTGGAAGGGCGCCACGAGAGTCGAAATGTTCTCGGAAGGGCGCCACGAGAGTCGAAACGTTCATGGAAGGGCGCCACGAGAGTCGAAATGTTCTTGGAAGGGCGCCACGAGAATCGAAATGGCGACGAGGAGCAACAAAATTCCTTGCGAGTCTGCCAAAAAAAGAAGAAAGTTGAGTGGTGGAGGCTGTTTCCTTCAGCTCTCTTGGGTTAATGATCTTCAGTATATACGCGCAAGTAGCGAAGCAAGAAACAAGGCTTATTGCATGGCATGTGATTTTGGCATTTGGCACGGCGAGAAAAACTCGTATCGCGCGGTATGTCGCCGCCGGCACCGAGGTTGACAGGGCATCGGCAGCAGAAACTAGGTTTGCCAAATTTATTTCCAAGAACAACTTGCCGTTGGCGATAACGGACGATTTTAGCAAGATGGTTCAGAAAATGTTTCCCGACTATGACATCGCCTAAAAGTTCTCGACGGAGAGAACCAAAACCACCCAGATCATGAAGGGAGCGCTTGATCCACATTTAGTCGGGTAAATTTTGTATTGTGATAAAAACTGAACATTCAGTTAAACATATTTTAGTGACAATGTCGTCAAATCGGGGGTTATTAGAGTAATTAGTAGATTAGTGCATCATATAGCCAGTTCCAATTCTATTAACCACAAAAAATGTGCAAGTTATTTTGTTTTAGGCCTATTACTAGCCTATATTATTCATTAAAAATGATACGACCCTCCTGGATATTTAGTGTAACCTACAATCGCCAGGTGCCAGCACGAAGTAGCCAAAGTGTAATGTTGGGAATTGAGGCATGATTAAGTAAGCAATGTAACATATGCTAAGTGATATCTAGTCGAAACGGAACTTTTACATTGTGGCATATAATATGTCCCGTGGGACCATACAGGACCAAGGGGACAGTCATATGGTGAAAATATTGTAGTCAGAATCAACCTATTCATTTTCTAGCTGTACGTGTTACCTGCTTATCCTTTTATGCTCTGGTCGGTGCATATCAGGTCACTAAGTTATTATTTTTACATGCAATGTACTGTTTTTGCAATTATTCATGATGAACACATTATGAAATTATGTTTTAATAGTGGTGGAAATTAAGATTAAAGCCATTGTATTTTGTGAAAGATTTTTTTTAAATTTTATTTTGGTTGACTATCCCACAAAATGTTGGTTTAATTGAACTGTTGCGCTAGTATTTGAGTACGGGTGTTGCTATTACAACATTTTCCTTAAAACTCATTTAATGTTATTATTTGGATGATATGTGCTTGTGCGCGCGCATCTGTCGTGTAAATTGGGGTATACGCACTTTCCAACCTTTCCATGAGATGACGTTGACACGTATAACCACTCGACATGCATATACCTGATCCCTTGTAAGAGCTGTAGCCACGTGTACATTGGCGAAACAGGGAGAACACTTGGAACAAGACTCGGGGAATACAGGAAGGAGGTTGAGAATATCGCAACCAGACGGTTTACCCAGGAACAAAAGAGAGAGTCAGCGACGGGAGAGCATACGTCTGCAGCAACGTACCGGGCAGACACGAACAATTGCACCACTGACGCCTTACCTACGATGTCTGACCTAACCATAAAACGACCAGCTAGAGCCACGAAGCCTATCATCAATGATCTATCATTCATATACATATGTCACATGGTTAAAATAACACTTTCTTCCAAAAAACAAATAAAACTAAATTTCGCTTATGTCGAGTTGCTGCTACGCATCAGCTTCAAGGCGTCACTACTATCACCGTCTGAAAGGTGTCACTACTATCACCGTCTGCAAGGCGTCACTACTATCACCGCCTTAATTAAATAAATGTTAACAGAGAAAGAACTAGCTAGATACCATACACCTACCGACCCTCCTATGCACAGCTGAGGACAGGCAACGCTGGCGAGGACAGTGTGTGAATGGCACCCTACAATCGTACCGGTCAAGGGGTGAAGGAAGGTGATGGTGAAGGATAATGGGAAGAGTTTAGCACCTTAGTACTGCTTTTATTGTATTACTTTTATCCATATTGCATAAAGTCTGAAGTTTACTGTGTGCTGTGTTACTGGTTATTTATAATTCAGTCACAGTGGCGAAATACTGCGGACCAGAAAGGATGAAGACTATGCCAATTACAAAGAGGCACTTAACCTAGCTACAACTGAAATTAGAAAATCTAAAAGAACCTTTGCAAAAAATTGGAAGGTAATATAAAAAATGGCAGCAAGAGTTTCTATGCTCATGTAAGGAGTAAACAGAAAGTTTGAGGCAAGGTCGGATCACTGGACAGGGGAAACAAAATTTAGACGGGTTTCAAATGGTCCTGAATGAGTATTTCAGCTCAGTTTTTACCACAGAAAATATCAACTCACTTCCAGTTCCATTTACTAAATTTGAGGGCAATAAATCAGAACATTTAGGGCAGTTATGTGTAACTCCTGAAATTATAGCAAAGGAAATTAAGAAGATGAAAGATAATAAATCACCTGGAGTTGATGTGATATCACTAAAACTGCTTAAGGAAATTGTCCATCAAATTAGTACACCACTTGCAATTTTTTTTTAACTTTTTTTCACTATAAGAAGGAATAGTTCCTTCAGACTGGAAAGAGGCAAACATTACGCCGCTATTTAAGAAGGGACCGAGGAACAAGCCAGAAAATTACAGACCAGTGAGTGTAACACCAGTTGTATGTAAATTACTCGAAACTAATTAGAGACCACATGTTGGAATTCCTTGTAAAACATAAATTAATAAATACATCTCAACATGGGTTCCTAAAAACAAGTTCATGTCTAACTAAGCTCTTATGTTTTTTTGAAGAAATTACAAAGTGGGTAGATGACGGGTGGATGTTGTCTACTTAGATTTTCAGAAAGGTTTCGATAAACTGACATATCAAAGATTGTTATTTAAAGTAAAAGCCCATGGCATAGGTAATGATGTAATCAACTGGATATAAAAATGGCTTACACACAGAAAACAGATAGTAATAGTAGATGGTGAGATTTCAAACTGGAAATCTGTTTTGAGTGGGGTACCACAGGGATCATTATTAGGACCTATACTGTTTTTAATATATATAAATGATTTGGAAGATGTCTAGCAAAGTACTCAAATTTGCAGATGACACAATAGTAGTCAGAAAGGTTACTATTGATACAGAATAACAAAGCTTACAGGATGATCTAGATAAATTGGTTAATGGTCAGAAAAATGGCAAATGTTATTCAATTTTGGGAAGTGTAAATGTATACCCATAGGACATGGAAACATGTACGAAGAATATAACATGGGGGGCGCTGTATTAAGTAGAACCCCACAAGAAAAGGACTTAGGAGTAACATTTAGTGCTGACATGAAAGTTTCAGAGCAATGTGGGTTTGTTGCTTCGAAAGAAAATCAAATTCATGGGTTAATTAGGAGAACTATCATGTATAAGGAGAAACAGCTAATTGTACCCCTGTACAAAGAAATAGTTAGACCACATTTGGAATATTGTATTCAGACATGGAGGCAATATTACATAGTTGCAAATTGAGACCTTGCATGGAATTATGAATGACACCAGTGCTTTACATATTGGAAAGTAGTTTAACCTCTTTTCAACAATGGGACTTCCAATGGTATAATTTTTAATAATGTGCATTCTTTTAATAGAGACATATCATATAATCGCAATGCATAGTATTACATACACAGCACACACATTACACAGTACATATTACTACTACACAGTACATACATATGTTACAGATGCATATTTATTGCATGAATTTAGCCTTTTGCATTGATCTAATGGCCACATAAGTTCACTTGGCTGGAAGTAGCCAGCCCCAAATGTTTACTTTAGACATATTTTCTAATATTTTCGAGATAATTGGAGAACAAAACCCACTTTATCAACGTGAGCATGGCATGTTTATTGGTCAATCAAACTGTAAACGTATAGAATTGTTGCAGACCTCTTGTTTGCTGTCAGACAAAATGTTTATCACCTAAAAAAAGGAAGATGTATCTTGTGTTTATACTGCACATACATGTTGTGGAAGACATCTAATTATTTACGGTTGTGCGTGCGTGCGTGCATGCGTGGTTGGGTGCGTGGTTGCGTGCGTGCCTGCGAGCGTGCGTGTATGAGTGCGTGCGCGTATGCACGTATCCTTTCTTCTTCCTGATACGTGCATAATCCCATTCTGGAGCATCGTCGCTGTCTTGTGAATATATACAACGTGAATTCGGAGCAGTATCAAATCGGGGTAAAATCCGAGAGAAGAAATGTGTTCCAAATAAGGCGAGCCCCTTGCCAAACCCTACCCCAAGCCACCGCCAGTGTATACATTCACCCCTAGACTTCTTTTGAACGTCACATCCGTTTTAGCTCACCTTTCCCTGATTAATGACATGTTCACCAACTAAGTTTATGGCCCACATATATTAATGACATATTGGTTTATTAACTGTAGGTTTCGCGACTTAGCCAACTATCGGGCGTTAATGTATCCTTTCAAAATATAATAGCGCCACCTAGTGAATGTTAACTTAATAAAATTCTCCACGACGGACACCTGCTAATACTTGGCAAAATGCACCGTTCCGGCGGTGTCCGCTGTGGACAGGTTTCACTGTACCTGCCTGTTCAGGTGTCCCACATAAGTAACCCCATATGATACATAGCCCGGTCATTATTATTTAGACAATAATTACCCTCTCCCCCGTTATCACTATCTAGGTAATAATGACCCATTCTATATACATATTAACCCTTCATTGGCGGGGGGTGTCCATCAGGTGCCCGGCTACTTCCACTTTATTGTTGTCGGATTTGTTTCATCAAGTGAGAATTACTTGCCAAGGCACCGCGAGGTGGCGCACTTCTGCACTTGTTCCTTAGAACAGGACAATTCTATCAGAGAAACGAGGGACATTTATACGCGTTATATAAATAACGTATTATTCCCGCCAGCATCAATTGCCAGTAATACAATGTTTCTTTGTACATGTCCCAACACGCAACAATAGTAGACGCCGCCAGTATATATATATATATATATATATATATATATATATATATATATATATATATATATATATATATATATATATATATATATATATATATATATATATATATATATATATATATATATATATATATATTATGTATGTCATTTGTGTTAATGTAAGCTTATTGGTAATGGCATATGTATAGTTGCTTGAACGCATAAATTACGGCTAATTGTGCACAGCTAAGAAAATATCAGCGACAAGACATATTTTCTTAGATGAAACGGCATTATTGCTTGCTGTCAGACGTTCATAGCTGAAAACTCGTACTTGATAAAAGGTTTTCAGGACAATGCACTTGCTATCTGCAGAAGATATTTGCGGTGTTTGTACCAGATTTCGCTCGGGTAATAATTCGAACCGAGCTAATGGATAATTGTGTGCATCGAAACAAAGCAGTACTATGCATCCAATTTTAATTTATCAGACATAATTGACGCCTAATCAGATGTAAATGTTTTAATATATCTCGAGACATAATGGCACAATGCTATGATTTTAACACTGCATTCCATTCATGCTACGTAATTATGAATTTATTTTCTAATAATACGCAATCATAAATGTGCAAGCTAATGACGTTTGACAGCTAAACAAGATATTCATCAGTGCATTTTAAATCAATTTACTATACTGTTTTGAGCACCTACTTCAGACAGGGGCCTACAGCTGGCACGGCCTCATGGAAAATATATGCAGAACTTGTTCTGCACATTTTAATGACAGTCATGTAATACCAATCTCGCTTTCTTAAAATGGCATGTACTATATTAATATCGATGATTTGACAGCAACGTAACGATGAGCCTGATCAAAAAATAGATTCAGATTGAATTCGAATCTGATCTGATGATTACAAGGCATTGCGGGGCAAAATATTGTCATGCATACTTCTGATGGTTTGATAACTTTATTTGACTTGAGTATGAATGGTATGATGTGACGACCCGAAATAGAAAATAACGCGCCACCGTCTGGCTCACGTCTTTTGTGAGTAGCAGACAGCCGTGAGTAGTGGACAGATACAAACAATTGTGCCTGATGCGTAATGCGGTGCCCGGTGCCATCTAGCTTATAGTGACTGCAGCCATGAGCGCCACCTGGTGACCATTATGTGTACTGGCGACGCACCTAGCGAATAGTCTGTGAACCAACAGCGCCCCTAGAGCCAAAGTATATCAAGCCACCTAATGATACGCCCCTTGGTTTTGTCCCTAGCCGAGTGCTATAAATGTCAGTTATTGACATTTTTAATGAGCAAGTTACTTCGGTTACTAGGTGTTGGTGCGTAACGGAAATGAGTTCATTCACTATAAGGGCAGCAATTTTGTGTGATGGTGTCTCGGCACTTTTATGCTATGCTTTCACTAAAATAAGCCACTCTTCGAAGACATACAGGTCAAGTTGTCACATATATTATCAATAGGAGCGCTTCTTGTGGTGAATATATGTCAAGTTATTACGTTTGTACTTGGTAGGAGGTAGTTTTTGTTTTTGGCAACCTTTTGATGTCTGAAAACCAACTTCAGAACTGCTACTAGATGTGTGTGGACATTACTACCAGATATTTCTGAAAACCACGTGATCATAGCTACCACGTTGTAAATTCCTATTATGCAATGACTTTCTAGAACACGTTACTACATCCGTCAAACTGGCTTATACACAGCTAAATGAAACAAAATGTATGAAGGAAGGCGACTTTACTTCAGAACTGCTACTAGATGTGTGTGGACATTACTACCGCATAAATAAACATCCTACCAAACAGTTGCTGATGTCATTGCGTCTATGGGCAGCAATGTTGTTCGATGGCATCTCTGCACTTTTTTGCTACGCTTTCACTGAAAACGTCAAATACGTTTCTCCCAGATGTCACCATGTTCGTGTTATTTTATGATAATTAATAATATATCATTCCTAATATTTCATTCTTGGCCATACATAGTCTTATGCATAGTCTCATAAACGACCCTGCACTGACAAAATTACAATGCAAATAAATTAGAGCAAAACATGTTGTATTACTGTTTTGTTAACATTATTTCACGCGCAGCATACCCAACAAGACACCACCCTCGGAAGCCATGCAGTGGCCCCGTTGCGCATGCCCAACTTGAAGTGGCGCCGGGCTCCTCCAAACACTACGCTAAAACAGGTCACATACGTTTCCCCTAAATGTAGTCGCTTTAGGAAGTAAGAAGTGTGTGGTTGCGCATGCGCAGCAGGAATTAAACTATTAAGGTTACTAGGCGTTGAGGGCTTGTTTTAAGAAAACAAATTTATATAATATCCGCTAGGGGCGCTGATAGCACCAAAACTAACAACCAAGGGGCGGTCACTATGCACCAGGTGGTGTACTTTAGTTACTAGGCAATAGGGGCGCTGTTTGATGGATTGGTTTACAGACTATAACCATTGCCAAATGTATCACCAGGTGGCGCTCAGGGGGCGGTCAGTAACCGTTAGGTGGCCGCATGAGGTCACATGAACCCGTGAGTGGCACCGGACAACGCATTATACATCGGGTACATTTGTATGTACCTGTTTGCTAGTGCCGCGTGTAGAAGTGAACCTATCTGCCGAAATTTAGCGTTCTCAACAGTACTAAGTTGTTAATGTAAGACGTGGCAAATTTGCAATTTTTATTGACAGTGGCTTGTTTGTCGGTAAGTGGTGACATCAAAAGTCGAGTCGGTGAACATTTTACCATCTTTATTTCCAGAAAGCTGTGGCACTCCATGCATAAAAAAGAGGTATGAAGCTAAAACAAACATATCAACAACACAGTTCACAGCATATATGTAGATATTCAGTTGCTGGAACCATGATGAACTAAAATTACTTTCAGAATTGACGTCATGCTAATTTGATCAGGTTAACTTGCATACGAATGCGTTATCTGATAATGCAGCCAGCCGGCTTGGTCCAGTATATATGCTTTCTGTGCACTGTCATTGTAAATGCAGGTCCGTGTCATTGTGCGGAAGTGTCCGTTTCCGAGTCCGTGTTGCGCCTTCATTCCACGCCTACTTTCAGTTCCGTTGTCTACTCTCTCAACCATAGAACATGATCTGTAAGAACACCAATGAATCAAACATAGCACACAATGCATACAACAGATCATGTACGAAAACAAGCAGTCGTGTAATATGTGGTGTAGCTATTGTATTTTAAGACTTCTCAACATCAACCGACATATGCATTAGTAGTTTTGTAGATAACATTTGTTGGGTTGTCAAATTGACAGAAACCATTAGCGACATCATAGCCATATACATAATTTGTATTGATGCCGGCACTGAATACAATACTCAATATGTATATAGAGGGTATGCCCTCCTTCTGGGAGAAGGGATAAGGAGGTGTTACAAATACCAAATTATATATGGGTGTCACAAAGTGGTCTATGAGTATGAGTCTGCAATTATCTTCTGCCCCTTTGTTCAGTGGTGTACGGTAGTCTACAAAATAGTGCTACTATGTAGCGTACGGCAGGGAGTGATATTTGCACAAAGCAACGGTGCCACTTGTTGACTAAGGTATACTACTTGAGTGAATTTATGCCATTACGAATTTGAGCATAATTCCTTCTGATAGAATTGTATCATTGTGAATCGCATTTAATGAAAGTATAAGAATTTGTTTAATACATGAACTACAGAGTTGTTGTTCGGTTAGGTAGCAAGGCGCGACAAACGAATCCACGCCTCTGACAAGTGCTAGACAGCGCGGAATATTCGTTTTTATTAATATAACGCATTAAGTTGTCGGAGTTGAATTATACAATTAATAGGGTTGTTACCTTCTCAATGCAGAGATTCGGGTGGCAAATAACTAGAAATGCGATACAGAGAAAACCAGCGAGAATTTACCAGTGGCCCTTTGGGCACGTGCGCCCCTCGTTCTTCAATTTCTTCCACTGAATCATGCCCGTTGTTCAAAAGTTCTCTTGCATCTGAGGATTTGACGACGTATGGGGCAATCTGAAAAGAGATGAAGAAAGCAATCAAATATAAATTGCCATAGACAAGTGTTGCTTACTCCCTGTGCCCAAGACGGAGCGAATGTCATTGAGTAATTTAAGTTCATCAGTTCGCCAACACCGCCCCTTTCTGGATTCAAACTCCACATGAACCATTTATTTCTACAAATTTCGCTGCAACTAGACCGCACCTGGGCGAAACGTGTTAGACAGATGACGATGCACGATAATGAGTTTGGATAGAGACGAAATTTGTCCAAGGACCAGTGGGGGAGTATTCAGCCACACATGGTGAGGGAGAGAGAGAGAGGGAGAGAGAGGACGGTGTTGAGAACGAAACCCAAAACAACAGAAGAACCCTTGGAAATAATTGTTACACGTGCGAATTCTGTGATTTCGACATTCAGGTTGATAAAAAGAGTTGGATCGAGGTACAGATAAAAAAGATAAATAAGTAGACAGCGAGGTAATACTTAGCAAAGGCATATATACACTGTGATATACAACTAGACATGCGATACAGAGAAAACTAACGAGAATTTACCGGTGGCCCATTGGGTCGTTAGACAAGGGTTCTTTACGCCACATGCCCAAAAATGGAGGGAATAGCGTCAAGTAAAGTAAGTTCACCAATCCTTCAACATCGCCCCATTCTGGAACCAAACTCCATGTGGACCATTTAATTTCAAAAATGTCGCTACAATTAGATCGCAACAGGGCGAAATATGTTAGCTTGATGACGATGTATGATAATGTGTATGTATAGAGACGAAAGGTGTCCAAGGTAGTGCGGGGGGATTCAGCTCATAAATCAGATCACTAAATCAGAAGTCATACCTCAACGAGTTTGATAAGACTTATGTAAACACTTCGTCAAATTGTGAGTTGCCTAAATGTATGGGGCGCCACTGCGCCAGAAATTATTATTTTATGATGATTATAATTAGATGGCGGTGTTAATACAGTTCGGTCACAAAATTCACGTTCGTATTTTCGGATGTTCTCTTCACCCTGGTCGCCTTACGTCACTAGCCTTACGTCACTCGCCCTACGTCACTTTGAGGTGGTGTCACATTCACGACTACAGCACAGAAGTGGAACAGTCGGGGCCCGATTCAAGGGAAGCGAAGAGAGACTCTAAACGACTAATTGGATGGGTTATGATTGATTCTGTGGGGCACACTTTTGTGGGGATTGGTACGAGTGTATATGTTCTACCATGGATAATCCTGGTACGAGTGTATCACTTGTATCAAGGTTAATCCTGGTACGAGTGTATATGTTCTACCATGGTTAATCCTGGTACGAGTGTATATGTTCTACCATGGTTAATCCTGGTACGAGTGTATCACTTGTATCAAGGTTAATCCTGGTATGAGTGCATCACTTGTATCAAGGTTAATCCTGGTACGAGTGTATCACTTCTAGGTTAATCCTGGCACGAGTGTATCACTTCTACCATGGTTAATCCTGGTACGAATGTATCACTTGTATCAAGGTTAATCCTGGTACGAATGTATCACTTGTATCAAGGTTAATCCTGGTATGAGTGTATCACTTGTACCAGAGTTAATTCTAGTACTAGTGTATTACTTGTACCATGGTTAATTCTGGTAGGCGTGTACCACTTGTACCACGGTTAATCCAGGTACGAGTGTATTACTTGTACCATGGTTAATCCTGGTACGAATGTACCACTTGTATCATGGTTAATCTTGGTGCGAGTGTATAATGTGTGCCATGGTTAACCCCGGTACGAGTGTATCACATATACCATGGTTAATCCTGGTACACGTGTATCACTTGTATCATGGTTAATCCGGCACTGTTTAGGTAACACTAGTAATAAGTCCTTTCTACAACACATCACACATAATTACGTGGTATTCTGCACGGTCAAACGCAGGTTCCCAGGACACAGTTCTATTGACATTGGCTCAGGCGATCGCATCTGATATATGGCTAGCCATTTATTATTGTCAATACATTAAGTGTCTAGATTAATGGATACGCAGAAGAGGAAAAGAAGTTCACCATCGTATCTACCTAGCATGGCGAGCATGTACCTATCTAAATAACGGACTTATATACAGGTACACACTACAAGACACGTTCTCAAACAAGAATCAAATTAAACGTCAAATCTAGTTGGTAACTGCTATTGCCACAAGAAACAACGTCAATAGTCACACACACACACGCACGCACGCACGCACGCACGCACGCACACACACACACACACACACACACCAAAATAAATCTATATGCGTATTTACAACAGCAATTAAAAACGTCTAAATGTACCTAAAAACTGTAAGCCGAGGGACACCTTGGCGCCTACTCTGGAACAATTTTCTCCGTGCTCTGTTGTCAGTGATACAGCTGAGTTAACACAGGTGGGTAGGCCAGACGGCGGGGTATCTGTCGAGGGATCGAGTTAAGATCGTCGTCCTCTTAATGTTGTAATTTATATGCATAGCAGCAGCAAAAACGTATTATTTCCACCAAGTGTTTTTCTTACATGGCATCAGTTCCAAGTCCCAAACCGCAAAGAATACAAGAAGACGCCAATATAAAAACAAGTTATTTCATAACTTTAGGTTATTAGCGATGGCTGGTGTCTGTTTGAGTACACGCAAATATTAAACTGACCAATTACGAATAATTTTACACAGTTACGAATAAGTGTACACAATTACGAATAATTGTATACAATTACGAATAATTTTAAACAATTACAAATAATTGTACACAATTACGTCGTGCACAGCATGTAAAATAAAACCGCTACGGTCCGTCACAAACCAATAGTGTTGTTGATGAATACCGTTAGGTGACGACAGCAAAAAGACCAAATATTAACGTCGTCTACCATCATAATGTATTTGTTAGCATGCACGTGGCCACATTTTGTATCAAGTCAAATCATTTGATAACGACTATTTAATTCCAAGCTCATTAGGTCAATATGCACTAATATATATATATATATATATATATATATATATATATATATATATATATATATATATATATATATATATATATATATATATATATATATATATATATATATATATATATATATATATATATATATATATATATATATATATATATATATATATATATATATATATATATATATATATATATATATATATATATATATATATATATATATATCTAGTATACACAGTAATATGGACTTATTCCTTGCTCTCTTTTTTTTGGATGATAGTTTCAAGAAGAGAAGCTACGCTGCGGTAGTTATGGCTTGGGATCGCTCCATATTGGGAAGTATTAGTTGTGCCTGACCTTCTTGTATTCCCTCAAGGGTGCCGAGGAGCGGCGTCTATGCGGTGGAGGGATGTGAGCGAGCATCGGACGCCAACAGGTTGTTGCTGACTCCAGCGCACCAGAAATAGTACGAATAAAGTCGTTAAGATGATTGTCAACAAAGTTGGCATTCCCATGAAGTGCAACAGTATTCTATGGGATTGAACCAGTGCGACTAACGTTGTCCGAAGGGTTCGGACGTTTCACCTCCAGCTGGTCCTGCTAGCTTGTGGGTGATGTTGTTCTGTGTGTAACAGTGGGCCGTGGGCGATTATCTCGCCTCGGTACAACGAAGGTGGAACGCTGAAGATACGGTCCAATGCACAAAGATAAACGATTGACCCAACTTAAAACCTTGCATCACATACAGTTTGATCGGCCATAGACGTTTTGTCTGACAGCTAACAAGAACAACATTGTCGTTCCGATTAGTTGAGCTAATTGACCGTGAACAATTGCTCGTAATTGGTCGGTTTAATATTTGCCTTTACCCAAAAAGCTTCGAACCATCGCTAATAACGAAGTATTAAAATAGATGAAACACCGTATTTTTAATCATAGCGGCTTCTACTATAATTTGTGTCTTGTGACTTGAAATTGACGCATTTTCTGAAGAAAAAATTTATAATTTGCGTTTCAGGGATAATTATGCTGGCGGAATGAATACGTTATTGCTATAGCGCATTTAAATTACTTCTTTGAGATGACTGTTACTTTAACCCGAGCCTTCGATTCACATGCTTAGAGTTAGCGTTTTACCGTCCTCCAATCTACCGTCTCGTCTCGCTGTCGCCTCACCGACGTGCACTCAGCTGTATCACTAACTACAGAATAAAATAATACGTACTTTCTCAGAGAACTTTACAATACACCCCTGGCATCCCTGTTCATTCCAACGCCATCTCGACTTCTGTATGAAGCATTCAGCTTCGCAGAAACACCTGCGCGGACGAAGACTATTCGATCACCTCTGCCTGTAGCCAGGTACTCAGCTATACAGCTGAATGAATTGTGGCAATGTAGGTGAACGAAATTGACACAGTTTCGAAAGGACAGCAACATGATTCGAACAAGGGTTCATTCAACGGCTGTTATTTTAAACGATGAAACTGACGTGCGCTAAAAAATCAGCCCAACAGAGGAATCACGAAACTGGCGACGCAGATAATCCAAATATTGTCAATACGAGATCACAAACAAAGAGTTCACAGGGACGACAGACCAAAACAGCATCAGGCAAGATATTGAAGAAACAAAATGGACCTGGATATGGCGCACCCTCCGAAAGAAAACCACAAATGTGACGAGATGGGATCTAGACTGGAATCATCAAAGAAAAAAGAAAACCAGGCAGAACAGAAATAGTGGTCAGTAGCCAATAAGATAAAGAAACATGGAACCACCTGGAAATTAATTCAGAAAGCTGCAAGTAATACAGTGCGTTGGAGAAGTGTTGTTTCGGGCATGTGCTCTAGCCTAGGAAATAGTCGCAGCAGCCCCGGAGCGGGCAATCAATCTATATGTTTGTTCTGTGATCAAATATATGACAAAGACAACATTTGTAAAACCACAACTGTTAAAATAGGTTCTAGGTAAGAGGACGTGATACGGAACTGAGAAACTCTAAATTGCTAACAACATTGACAACTGGTGATATGATTGTTATTTACTCAATGTACCATTTGTGCTGCATTACCAGATTACGAACTCGCGAGACGACAACACTGACCTAAAGGAAGGGAAAAATGGGAACTTCAGCAGATGGTTTGATATGTTGAGAATTGGTGGGCTATATTGAAGAGACTCGGCAGGATGAAGCTATCAGTCCTGTTATCAAACTGTCTCAACATTATAAGGTATGCCCACAGGCTGACAGAACAAGAGACACACGAAGCATATAGTGGAAGAGTGCATTCATTTAAATTAAAGGGAGATAGTTACGTTGTAGTCCAGATCTGAGACCACAGCAGCAATGGTATGTTGTTAATACTTTAGATAATGGAAGGTAAAACGTGTACTAGAACCTGTACTCAGGGGGGATCCGGGGGGTTAATGAACCCCCATTTTTAGTGAATTTTTACTTCAACACATGTAGAAATCATCCTGGAACTACCATTAGTTATTAATTTAACTATAAATTGTAACTATCATTTCTTCAGTTACAATTAACTGCTACAATCTGATTACCCCTCAAAGCAACAAATATCAGATGGCATGTGGACAATGACACCATTGTATAATCGAGACCCCTTTTCAAATACGTGTAACCCGGCCTGCTGAGATGTATGTATACGCCATTATCCAGAAATCTTATGATTGGGTATGACTAGAAATTGGACAACGATAACTAGCTAACACGGGTTTAATGCAGTGGTGCAGTGGTGTGCCAATATATCTTGTATACTTCAAAACATTTATGTCTGATTCGGCGTCAATTATGTACTGCTTTATTTAGTTGCATCCAAGTATCCAATTATCCATTTGCCTGGGTTGTTACTAAAAAGAATTGTTTATCCCGACAACACGCTTTTTGAAATACGCGAGCTTTTGTTCAGACAGCATAGACAACTAACCACATATCAGACACGCGTGACGCTAACGAAACGACCCGAAATTAATAAACAAACGAAAAGCGGCAACTTGTGCGGGAAACAGCTAATTGACATTTCTACACGACACTCCCTTTTTCTTGTCAATATCATGTCTTGTCAATTTCACATCAAATTTATTTTCCAAAATGGCAGAAATAGTAAATCGTACATGTGTGGTACCCTTGTAGTTTGTATTTGCGTTATCACGGCTTGCCACTTATTTTATATACCATAATTCCTTGTTGATACCATCGTGTTTGAACACAATTTCAGTGATCATGTAATTATTGTTAGTCAGGCACTATTTAAGAATACTCGGCAGTGAGATGTGCTCCTACACACAACTGTAAGATATAGGTCATACGGCGATGCTGTGATTTCGTCCACGAGTCACCATGTCACAACATCTATAATTTTTATATACTCAGATAGTGTCGACAGTCCAGATCTTTATACACATCAGTATTGGAGCAGCGTGTACTGCCTGGCTGATAAGACTTATACATGTGCGGAACAAAGAAGTGTATATTGTTGGGTTGATGCGACTTGTAGATTTTGTTTAAATAGAGAAGTGTGCAATAACTGGTTGAAACGACGTGCAAATGTTCTATTAATAGTTTTGTCTACTGCCCGGATGGTG
>BSQZ01000088.1:2120000-2125000 GCA_033239005.1 Lamellibrachia satsuma | reverse complement strand
ATATTATTTTATTTATCATTAATTAAGTTATATTTGAAATAGGTTACTGCACAAGACAATATATGCAGCATATGCTACTATTAGTATTATATTACATACGCCCTGGGTATATGCACTACACATGTCGCTGTTTTCACTAACACCTTGCTTAGTTTAGTGCGGCATGCCTCTTAATAATTGTATAGCTAGATTTGCCAGTACTTTATATTCTAATCACATACTTTTCCCAAAGTATGATGTTCTTCTTTGTCTAAGAAAAGTCGTGATATCTTTGTATCTATTATTTGGAAAATTTGCATTTACTATAAATTATAGGAAAGGTGTAAACACTATATTAGAGCTGTAGTTTGTCACCTGCACTAGTTCGTTCTTAGATTTCCTGCGGCATTGCCATTGGAGTAGTAAGGCTAGAACAGCATTATGTTTAACATCAATAACCTACAATTTTACTTTTGCGGTAGCCTAAATATAGACATGTTAGGTTTTTCTTACATATTGTTCAATTTGAACAATCTCTTAAAAACTCAACAACACAAGTGTTACATTATCCTGGATGTGTGTGTTGCATATTTTGCATGTATATTCTACTTCCAAAGGGCACCCACTGTGTGAAGTCCTACCCCTGCCTTGGCGTGGGATAGCAATTTTTATATTTCATATACATACATCCTTCGCCCTGGCCTGGGGTCGGGCTGCATGAATAATATAAATATAGCATGGTGTGTAAGCTTAATTCAGTTGATATAATATTTAGATTAGCTATATTATGTTATAAACACATAATTATATATTATTTGCTATATTCCCAACTCAAAACTGGCGAAATGTTTTAAATCACTGCCTAATTCTTTACAGTGACAAAACGAAGTGGCTGTATTACCATGGCCATGACATTGGCATTGCCATTGGCAGTTCACGGAATAATTTTATTTTGCAGCACACATACACTTCGCATATATCGTATTGGTATGCCTTAATGACATAATAATGTCCAGTATGGCATGTTATAAATCGTTCAATTAAACCACATAGTTTTAATTTCTGTAGACACATTTCGTGTGAATCATGACTCTGACTCGGCAGTTGAAATAGAATGTTGTCGTCCTGCAGCAGCTGTAAATGAATGGTCCCCGTCGCCAAAAAAACCGCTACTAAAAGTAAACTATCACTTGTTTTGCGGTGTCTGTCGCTGCTGCGGTTACGTTTGGCAAATGTTCGTTAAATAGTGCAGTTTGAGCCATCAAACAAAATCTTTCACATATGTCGTATTCCATCAGGTCTTCATACGGATAAAACTCGGAAGTAGGCGGCCTGGACCCTAAAATCGGACAGCTTATCTTCTGAAAACGGACGAACTTTCAACGACTTCAATAAATTTATGCGTGAGCTGCCATTTTTATTTATGCTTGAGCACGGGGTTGAGCACGGTCTTGAGCATACTCATGATTTCAGCATTTCGTGCTCAACGCTGAACACGATTTCGTGCTCAAGGTGTTTTATAACCTCGCCTGAGTTTGAGCATAGTGTGAAAGCGAGGCTTGAGCATGAAACCGTGCTCAATTGAGTTGAGTACGGTTTATAACCTCGGGCCCTGGGCTGAGGTCCAGGCAGATATTTTTAGTTTTGAGTGTAAGGGATGTACGAAGATGAAGGAACTAGAGGTGGAGTTGGAAGAGCTGAAGCTGCTCGCTGTGGCAATGGTGGGAAGGGAACAGGGGGTTGTGCCAGTAGTTCCGGTGGGGGAACAGTAGACGATAAAGTGGGGAAAGACACAAGAGATGCTAGGGAGAGCTCACGTCAGCCTGGGAGGAAGCTGAGAGGAGGGAAGGTGACAGGTCGTATTGAGACGGGAAGGAAAGGAACGGGAGGGAAGACAACCGAAGTGAAGGAGAGGGGAGTTGGGGAGACAGGAGGAAAGGAGAAGAGAGTGGGGGAGACGGGAGGGAAGACAACCGGAGGGAAGGAGAAGGGAGTGGGGGAGACGGGAGGGAAGACAACCGGAGTGAAGGAGAGGGGAGTGGGGAGAAAGGACGGAAGGAGAAGGGAGTGGGGAGACGGGAGGGAAAACAACCGGAGTGAAGGAGAGTGGAGTGGGAGAGACAAGAGCAAAGGAGTGGGAAGTGGGGGAGACAGGAGGGAAGGGGTCAGTACAGAGTGTGATGGAAGGGATCGAACGGAAGAGTTATTCTGCAGCAGTGATAGAGGTGGTGAGGAAGAGAGCGAGGGTGTTTGTGGGGATTCGATAGTTAGGAAGACCGACAGAGTCTTAAACAAGGGAGATGATGTGGTGGTCTGCATGCCTGGAGCCAAAATAGAGGCGATAACTGAAAGGGTAAAAAACATCGTTTCGGGTTTAGTACACGTAGGGACAAATAACGTAGAGAGGGAGGGTACAACAGCCATAGTTAGGAAATATAGGCAGTTGGTCAGAACACTAAAACAGACGCGGGTTGACCAGGTAATACTGTAAGGGATTTTACCTGTAATGGGCAGGAGGGGTCACAAATATCGAAATTGTCGGGGGATGGCAATTAACATGTTAGTCCAGAAGCTATGTAGGGAAGAGGAAGTTGGATTTGTGGATTTATGGAGAAGTTTTGTTGGGAGGGCTGATATGTACATGAAGGATGGGCTTCAACTAAGTCGAAAGGGGGCGGCAGTATTCGCGGACAAACTTTCAGCAGCAGTAGACAGTGACACGGGTACAATGACAAATATTTTTGGAAGTAAACATTGTTTCAACTAGAAGTGCAGGGGGTTACCTAGAGGTGTCTCAAGCAGAACAAGAGGCCACTAGCACATATAAACCAATATCAAATCATCCGAAAAACATATCTGAAAAAGGTTATAGATGCGTATGTTTAAATGCAAGGAGCATAGTAAATAAGAAAAACGAGTTAAACATTATGGTAGAATATATTGACCCTCACATAACTGGTATAACTGAATCATGGGCCAACACATATATATCAGATGCTGAATTGGGACTGACAAGATACGTAATGTTTAGGAAAGATCGAATAGGAAGAAGGGGAGGGGGAGTTATTTTATATGTTAAAGAATCTATTCAGGCTTATGAAATAAAACTAGAAAGGGAAGCAGATTGCGATGAAGCTGTTTGGTGCAGAATTGTTTGAGGAAATTCAAAATTAACTGTTGGATTAGTTTACCGAAGTCCAAACATAAACGAAGAGGACAACACAAAAATATAAAACGCTATAAAGGAAGTTAGTAAAGAGGATTGTATCATAATGGGAGATTTTAACCATGGACACATACAATGGAATTATCTAGAGAGCACAGGGATTGAGGACCAACAATTTCTTTTTTTTTAATCCAGGATAGCTTTCTTACTCAGCACGTGCTAGAAACAACCAGGGGAGAAGATGTATTAGATATAGTTTTGTCATTACAAAAAGAATTAGTGGACAATGTAAAAATATTTGAACCATTGGGTAACAGTGACCATAATCAAATACATTTTGACATCAATGTAAAATCAGAAAGTAAAAATAAGAAAGCATACACGAGAAACTTCCACAAAGGTAACTACAAAGATATGAGAAAATACTTAGCAAAGCTAGATTGGAATAACATGCTGATGAATAAGACCGCAATTGTATGTTGGAATATTCTAAAATATGAAATTGAGAGTACCATCGATAAATGTGTTCCCTTCAAAAAAAAAGGAAAACGATGTAGAAAGAAACACTTGTCAAAAGAGGCTATTAGAAAAATAGTGTTAAAACAAACTATGTGGAGGGTTTATAGGCGTACCAGATAGGAAGAAGACTATGCAAATTACAAAGAGGCACTTAATGCAGCTACAACTGAAATCAGACAATCTAAAAGAAGCTATGAGCAAAAACTAGCATGTAACATAAAACATGACAGCAAGAGTTTTTATGCATATGTCAGGAGTAAACAAAACGTACAAGACAAGGTTGGACCTCTAGAAGACAGCGCTGGAAATATAGTATCACAGGGGTTTTTAATGGCGGAAGACCTAAATGTTTACTTCAGTTCAGTGTTTACCAAAGAAGATATTAGTTCATTACCAGTTGCTGAGGCTAAATTTCAGGAGGCTAAATCTGACTATTTAGGTCCCTTAGTTGTAACTCCAGAATTGGTAGCTAAGGAAATAAAGGCAATGAAGGATAACAAATCACCGGGAGTGGATGGGATTCCTCCAAAATTACTAATGGAAACAGTACAACAAATCATTATACCACTTGCAAGAGTATTCAACTTGTCATTAAAAGAGGGAGTTGTTCCGTTTGAATGGAAAGAAGCAAACATCATACCATTATTTAAAAAGGGTTCGAGAAATAAGTCATAGAATTACAGACCAGTGAGTTTAACGTCAGTGATTAGTAAATTATTAGAAAGGTTAATTAAAGACCATATGGTGGACTTCCTCGTTAAGCATAAATTATTAAATTCATCTCAACATGGATTCCTTAAAGCGAGGTCATGCTTAACAAATATGTTATGTTCTTTGGACGAAATCACTTAGTGGATAGACGTGGGATCGCCAGATATTATCTACTTAGAGTTTCAGAAAGCTTTTGACAAAGAGCCACATCAAAGATTACTACTTAAGTTGGGGGATGAGGGAGTGATCGATTATTTTTCATGCAGTACAAAGATCTATCAGCTAACTCAGACGTATGAGAATGTGTCAGTCTATTTCTATGACCGGGAATACAGGAAGCTGCAAGCCAGTCATAACTTTAGGTGGGGAACCGACATCCCACATCTGCATACAATGCAGCTTACCCCACGTGTCCCCCGCAACAACCCCCGCCCCCACCGAATCAGGTCAAATCAGGCCAGCGTCCAGGGCCAGTGACGGTAGATGGCAGGGCAATCTTCAAACTGTTTAACACAAGAATAGGTTGTAGCTATGTAGACTGCAAGTTTGTCCATGCCTGCTCGTTCAAGGGGTGCACTCAAACACACCCTGCCACGTCACACCATTAGGGACCAGGTCAAGCGTA
>BSQZ01000088.1:2080000-2115000 GCA_033239005.1 Lamellibrachia satsuma | reverse complement strand
GAGCTGTATTTGGTTTCCCTGTAGAAATGGAGCAACGCTGTGGCTCAGTATGCTGCCAACTGGGCGCAGTGCGGAGAACATTTCTTCAAACATCGCCGAGATGAAAACAAAATTGAGAGCTATGGTGAGAATCTTTACCTCTACATGAGCAGTGGAACCGACCCTGTCGATCTGAAGGAAGCAATCAAGGTAGGTGATTCATAGTTAACTGTCAGACGTTTTAAAAATTTTAGTAGTCATTCATTTCTTCAACGTCGTCACGCAGATGACTCTTATGTAGACGTTGCGTCAGCCTCTTATGTAGATGTTGCGTCATTCTCTTATGTAGATGTTGCGGTAGCGTTTTATGTCGATGTTGCGCCATTCTCTTATGTAGATGTTGCGTCAGCCTCTTATGTAGATGTTGCGGTAGCCTTTTATGTAGATGTTGCGTCATTCTCTTATGTAGATGTTGCTTCAGCCTCTTATGTAGATGTTGCGTCATTCTCTTATGTAGATGTTGCGGTAGCCTTTTATGTAGATGTTGCGTCATTCTCTTATGTAGATGTTGCTTCAGCCTCTTATGTAGATGTTGCGTCATTCTCTTATGTAGATGTTGCGGTAGCCTTTTATGTAGATGTTGAGTCAGACTCTTATGTAGATGTTGCGTCAGCCTCTTATGTAGATGTTGCGTCAGCCTCTTATGTAGATGTTGCCTCAGCCTCTTATGTAGATATTGCGTCAGACTCTTATGTAGATGTTGCGTCAGCTACTGTTGCGGCCGTATCGTATCGTTAGGACTGTCGCTCGGGTTGCAGCTACTGTCACAGCCGTAGTCGTATCACAAGGACTGTCGCTCCGGTTGGAACTTCGGTTGCAGCCTTAGTCGTATCAATAGGACTGTCTCTCTGGTTGCAACTACTGTCGCAGCCGTAGTCGTATCAATAGGACTGTCGCTCCGGTTGCAGCTACTGTCGTAGCCGTAGTCGTATCATTAGGACTATTACTCCGGTTACAGCTACTGCCGCAGCCGTAGTCGTATAATTAGGACTATTACTCCGGTTACAGCTACTGCCGCAGCCGTAGTCGTATCATTAGGACTATTACTCCGGTTACAGCTACTGCCGCAGCCGTAGTCGTATAATTAGGACTATCGCTCCGGTTACAGCTACTGCCGCAGCCGTAGTCGTATCATTAGGACTATTACTCCGGTTACAGCTACTGCCGCAGCCGTAGTCGTATAATTAGGACTATCGCTCCGGTTACAGCTACTGCCGCAGCCGTAGTCGTATCATTAGGACTATTACTCCGGTTACAGCTACTGCCGCAGCCGTAGTCGTATCATTAGGACTATTACTCCGGTTACAGCTACTGCCGCAGCCGTAGTCGTATAATTAGGACTATCGCTCCGGTTACAGCTACTGCCGCAGCCGTAGTCGTATCATTAGGACTGTCACTCCGGTTGCAACTACTGTCACAGCCGTAGTCGTATCATTAGGACTGTCGCTCCGGTTGCAGCTACTGTCGCAGCCGTAGTCGTGTCATTATGACTATCGCTCCGGTTGCAGCTACTGTCGCAGCCGTAGTCGTGTCATTATGACTATCGCTCCGGTTGCAACTACTGTCGCAGTCGTAGTCGTATCATTAGGACTGTTGCTCCGGTTGCAGCTACTGCAGGTAGGGTCGCCTCAGCGCGTGCCACAAAACAAATGCTACATCACTCTATTTTAACAAACATATGTACTAGACTGAGAATCAAATTCAAATGTGATATTGACATGACGCAGGGTTATTGTCCAAACATATTCCATGAAATATAAAATCATCAAACGAATTCCAATTTAATTCAGCTATGTACTTCCTCCCAACAAAAGTAAAAAAAAGTGCCCTTTCCTTAGCATAATAACTGTTTATTTTCACTAACCAATGCCAAAAATGAATATATATATATATATATATATATATATATATATATATATATATATATATATATATATATATATATATATATATATATATATATATATATATATATATATATATATGGTATATATATATATATATATATATATATATATATATTTATATATATATATATATGTATAGCTTTTGTTTAGGTTCGAGTGATTAGAGAATGACTCTGCATCTTCTCTCTGTGTGTTCCTAGTATGGTCTAAACGCATGGTGGAAGGAGAAAAAAGACTACAACTTCGACTCGAATTCTTGCAAGGCTGGCAAGCAATGTGGTCACTACAAGCAGGTATGTGGTGCCAATATCGAATATCAATAAGGGTAGGATAGCACAAAACATGATTAATTACGATTATCAAGTTTTGGTCAACTGACAAAGCATTTTATGGAAGACAAACCTTGTGGCAATCCGGTTGAAAAGTCAATTGTACAAAAAACGTACTCTCCACGCTGATATGTGCATCTGAAGCGAATACACTACCGACAGAACGTTTGGAAGGTGCATATCTCACAGATGATACACCTTAGATCCATCATGGATACATCATGGAGATAACGCGTAAACAACCAGGAGTACTCCACACGTGTCTGGCTCGTGCCATATTACTTCAATTAAAGTTATATATATATATATATATATATATATATATATATATATATATATATATATATATATATATATATATATATATATATATATATATATATAAGGTGTTTCTCCTGAATAATGCCACGATGCAGCCACGGGTCGTAAAATGTTATTTGGAAATTAATGACATAAACAATACAACAAACCGATCAAGATATTAATTATACAATACAAAAACATTCCATGTAGGCTGGTTTATGAAAGGGAAAATACTAGCACGTACGTTTTGAATCACACGGCATTCAACTTCAAAGATAATTAGAGGGAAAAACAAAGACATGAAAACATATCCATTGTAACATTCAGAACAAATGCATCTGTAGTTGAACCTTATATCGGTTACGTGTCATTTGTTGCATTACAGATGGCTTGGGCAAACTCAAATGTCGTCGGATGCGGCTACGCACTGAACTGTCCAATCGAAGGCATACCCCAATACACGAGCTCATTTTACCTCGTGTGCAACTACAGCCCTGCGTGAGTATACGTTTACAACGGTACGGTGGACACGTTAGTGTTGTCAGTCTGTTATATATATATATATATATATATATATATATATATATATATATATATATATATATATATATATATATATATATATATATATATGTATATATATATATATATATATATATATATATATATATATATATATATATATATATATATATGTATATATATATATATATATATATATATATATATATATATATATATATATATATATATATATATATATATATATATATATATATATATATGTTCCAGTTTTTCTCTCTCTCCTATTTGGACAAAGAAGGTCTACAAATGTTATGTACGTACAGTTACAGCTTGTATACCACACTGGGTGGCGATAACAAACACATGACCACCGATATATCATAAACATAGGAACAGCGTATGAGGGATTGACAGGGTTGTCGTCAAACTAGTGTTTTAATGGATTCATTCGAGTGATCTCTCTTTTGTTTATGCAGAGGGAACTATATCGGCAAACAACCGTACACAGCCAAGGAAGCAAGTGGTATGTTATGTCTTAAGATATATTGCTGTTAATTTACTTTGCCTTATTAATGTGAGCAATTCATCATTAATCTACCTGTTTAGATATAGGATGTTCATCTGCAATACAAATTGACGTTCCATATATAGCAAACCAACGATTTATGTTAAACAACTACCAGTACGTGTAGCATGTTTCTGGAGTCCGGATTGTAAAATGAATGTGCCATCTTGTGTAGATATACCTTCACCTAGGCCGTTGCGTCTTGGTGCATTCTCTTTGAATTTACCATCTGTGCAATGCCTTGATGTTGTCAATCCATCGCATTTTTCGTCTACCTCTTCGCTTGTCCCTGCTAGTTCTCCATTTATGCTGGTAAGCGCCACAATAGCTTCTCTTCCAATGGCCGTACTTAGCCAGCTGTCTTCTCTTCCAATGGCCGTACTTAGCCAGCTGTCTTCTCTTCCAATGACCGTACTTAGCCAGCTGTCTTCTCTTCCAATGGCCGTACTTAGTCAGCTGTCTTCTCTTCCAATGGCCGTACTTAGTCAGCTGTCTTCTCTTCCAATAACCGTACTTAGCCAGCTGTCTTCTCTTCCAATGACCGCACTTAGCCAGCTGTCTTCTCTTCCAATGGCCATACTTAGTCAGCTGTCTTCTCTTCCAATGGCCGTACTTAGTCAGCTGTCTTCTCTTCCAATGACCGTACTTAGTCAGCTGTCTTCTCTTCCAATGACCGTACTTAGTCAGCTGTCTTCTCTTCCAATGGCCGTACTTAGTCAGCTGTCTTCTCTTCCAATGGCCGTACTTAGTCAGCTATCTTCTCGTACTTAGTCATCTGTCTTCTCTTCCAATTGCCGTACTTAGTCAGCTGTCTTCTCTTCCAATGGCCGTACTTAGTCAGCTGTCTTCTCTTCCAATGACCGTACTTAGTCAGCTGTCTTCTCTTCCAATGACCGTACTTAGTCAGCTGTCTTCTCTTCCAATGGCCGTACTTAGTCAGCTGTCTTCTCTTCCAATGGCCGTACTTAGTCAGCTATCTTCTCTTCCAATGGCCGTACTTAGTCAGCTGTCTTCTCTTTCAATGGCCGTATTTAGTCAGCTGTCTTCTCTTCCAATGACCGTACTTAGTCATCTGTCTTCTCTTCCAATTGCCGTACTTAGTCAGCTGTCTTCTCTTCCAATAACCGTACTTAGCCAGCTGTCTTCTCTTCCAATGACCGCACTTAGCCAGCTGTCTTCTCTTCCAATGGCCATACTTAGTCAGCTGTCTTCTCTTCCAATGGCCGTACTTAGTCAGCTGTCTTCTCTTCCAATGACCGTACTTAGTCAGCTGTCTTCTCTTCCAATGACCGTACTTAGTCAGCTGTCTTCTCTTCCAATGGCCGTACTTAGTCAGCTGTCTTCTCTTCCAATGGCCGTACTTAGTCAGCTATCTTCTCTTCCAATGGCCGTACTTAGTCAGCTGTCTTCTCTTTCAATGGCCGTATTTAGTCAGCTGTCTTCTCTTCCAATGACCGTACTTAGTCATCTGTCTTCTCTTCCAATTGCCGTACTTAGTCAGCTGTCTTCTCTTCCAATGGCCGTACTTAGTCAGCTGTCTTCTCTTAATGAAACATATAATACCTTCTTCTTCCTTAACCCCAACTAATCCCCTCTAACAAATATATTTGTCTTTCTATGTGTCCAACTTATACTGAAAATTCTGCGCCATGCCCACACCTCGAACGCTTCCCATCCTCTTTCTTGAATGTCCAGGACTCACCGCCATATTGAGCTCCAGACGCTCCAGACAAGGGAGTACACAAATCTCTTATTCGTGCTTATACATATGATATCGTCTTTCGTCTTAACAAGGTCACGTGTAATGCTTCTCTTTTTAGCCATTCTGACTCAAATTTCTTCTGAAAGTGTTCATCATACTAATCATTGAGCCTACATATTTGAACATTGGCACCACTTCAATATCAGTCTCTACAATCCGTACTTGGCCTATTCTATTAAGGGCTATTATGTATGTTTTCGCTTCATTGATTTTCAGTCCGCCTATATTGAAAAGCGTAGGCGATAGTGCACATCCTTGCCTAACACCTTTCTTTTGTTCTTAACTTCTGCTTTCTCTGTTGTGTTATGGAGTACCAACATTGCCTCTGAAGTACCCTTTCTTTGAACAAAGTCAAACTGTTCTTCATCCACTTCTTCGCCTGTATAATGTGGCGTTCTTCTTCTGGTGATATCCAACCGTATCTGGGATGCGTGTCTTAACAGACTCAAAGTGCTGCGTTTTGCGGAGGTTTGTGTACCTGCAATGTTGGGAAATATTATCACTATCTAATGCTTTCCAATACGTTGACCACTCTCCTGTTCTCCAGACATATTCAATGGTTTTCATAAGACTATCGACTATGGCGTCTCCTCCTGCTCTAAGGGTGATGTGAAGCCTTAAAATTACTTACACAGATAAAGGACAACTTTTCTAGTTTTCGCACGTGGCCTGGCCGAGCTAGGGAGAATTGCTGTATACATTGCTTGTTTATTGTGTTTGATTCTTTGGTGTTCTTACAGCACGTGAGTAGACAACGGAACTGAGAGGAGGCGTGAGGGGAAGGCGTGACACGGACACGACCATGGACACGGACACGGCCATGAACACGGACACGGCCATTGACATGGACACAGCCATGGAAACGGACACGACCATGTACACGGACACGGACTTTTTCGGACGAAGACACGGAACAATGAGCTCACTTACAATTACTGTGCATAGAACGCGTAGATATTGCACTCAACCTGCTGGTTGCTGCATAGACATAAATACCAATTCACGCACTAGTTTGCAATTTAACATTCCCAATTTTGTGTGTATTAAATTCCAATTTAATAGTTTGTAATTACTCCCATTTGCTTTAAGTAGTATTAATATCCGTGACGGACACATTATTGAATTGTTTATATAATTCATCAACACGTGCTCGTCTACAATAGCAATACTTGTTGCTTTAGGTAGAGCTGTGAACACATTTCTAATGATACTCTCGTTCCAACAAATAAGTATTTTTCAGAGCTAATGTCAAATGCGTTGATGGTGTTTTTATTGTAATTTCATTACACCTGATATATTTCGTGGCGCAGCTTCTAGAAATAAATATGATCAAATGTTCATTGTGTTTTCTTTTATATCACCAGCAAACAGCAAATGGAAATGCTCGTGCACTTTTGACAACAGTATGAACATCCCCACACGTGTAGTTTGTGATATGTTGATTCATGCAAAGTGAGGTTCCTATCGCTATCTACATGATATACCACTGATTTATATTAAAAAAAAACATTACTCGTTGTATATCAGCTTTTGATCAACAAAGAAACATGATTTTCTTCTTCTTCAATAAAAATACGGGCTTCTATGGGATATAATTATGGTGTCTACACGATCTATCCTGGACGCTACATGGCAATACATAGCAGAAGAAAAAAAACGAGCATAGTTTCGCCTAGCGGATAGTCGGGGAGCAGTTCCAACTTACAATTGCCCGGTGGCGCCATCGGGTGAACTTAGAGACAGTTTATTCAAAATGGCAGTTTGTGATGACGCTTCATAGCTTGAGTTCTATGCGACAATGTTGTGGTGTGTAGATTACGGGTCGCTACTGGGGGTCTTGCTACTGCGATTGTTTCTTTACTATTTTAGAAGTATTGCAACAATATCTTGGAAGCCTTATTGCGTAGCGGATTTCGCAGTTATGTTAGTAACAATTTTGAAATCGTTCGCTTAACATTAAGATTTCGCCTAGTGATGAACTAAGGTAGCACTCCCACACTATAAACGAACAGTGGCGCCATCGCTTGGATTTGGTGGCAGTTTATTCAAAATGGCGAATCCATTGTGGTGGTGCTTTATCAGTATGGCTAAAATATACCAGTCCGTGATTGTATCAGATTCGAATCAAACAGAGCCATCAACAGATGCGGTTCCACAGACTGGAAAGCGCGTACACTTGTGCACATTGCCAATACGACAACGATATATATATATATATATATATATATATATATATATATATATATATATATATATATATATATATATATATATATATATATATATATACACACACACTCTTACCTTTATATATATATATATATATATATAAAGGTAAGAGTGTGTGTATATATATATATATATATATATATATATATATATATATATATATATATATATATATATATATATATATATATATATATATATATTTATATATATGTATATATGTATACGTATATACACTTTTGCGATTAAAAACCCTCGGTCAGAATACATTTCAGAAACACAGTTTTCACTCCGTACCTTTAGCATGGATATGGCAGTTACATTATAGTGCTTCCTGTTGATAAAACCCAAGACCCTATTGTGCATGCTAAACATGAAGTCAGCATAGCTGATTCAATCATGATCAGTGAAGCTTTGACAAAGGAACAGCAATGGTCAAGGGCATATCTAAAATGTACTAAATAAAACGAAGCTATAAAACACGACCCTGTTTATCACGATAGCATATTTAACACGTGCTGCTGAGATAAGAGAACACTCATTGCCGCTTTCGTGAGGGAAATCCCGGTGTTTTACCTTGTTTCCGCTTTCCCGCTTTTTTGGTACTTTCCGCTAATTGTTTTACACATAAATTAAGTATATTTCTTGCGCACTAGGCCGTTCTTGTTATACGTGAGCCGTTGAACGTTCTATGAACATGTTATTTCTTTGGTCTTAAATGAAGTGATTTCTCATCTCCTCGCGCCTGTGTTTTGGAAGGGCGCCACGAGAGTCAAAATGTTCTTGGAAGGGCGCCACGAGAGTTGAAATGTTCTTGGAAGGGCGCCACGAGAGTCGAAATGGCGACGAGGAGCAACATAATTCCTTGCGAGTCTGTCAAAAAAAGAAGAAAGTTGAGTGGGGGAGGCTGTTTCTTTCAGCTCTCTTTGGTTAATGATCTTCAGTATATACGCGCAAGTAGCGAAGCAAGAAACAAGGCTTATTGCATGACATGCGATGTGCATTTTGGGATTGGGCACAGCGGGAAAAATGATGTCCAACGATGAATAGCACGCAACTGCCATAGAGCGAAGGTTTCTGCTCTGTCCCGTATGGGTGATGGTATCGCGCGGTATGTCGCCGCTGGCATCGAGGTTGACAGGGCAACGGCAGCAGAAACCATGTTTGCCAACTTTATTGCCTGGTGATAACCGACGATGTTAGCAAGATGGTTGGGGAAATGTTTCCCGACTATGACATCGTCTAACAGTTCTAGGCGGGGAGAACCACGACCATCCAGATCATCGGGGGGGGGGGGTGTGCTTGCTCCAGAGAACCAAGACCATCCAGATAACGAAGGGAGCACTTGCTCCAGAGAACCACGACCACCCAGATCATGAAGGGAGCGCTTGTTCCAGAGAACCAAGACCATCCAGATAGCGTAGGGAGCACTTGCTCCATAGAACTACGACCACCCAGATCATGAAGGGAGCGCTTGCTCCAGAGAAACAAAACCATCCAGATAACGTAGGGAGCACTTGCTCCAGAGAACCACGATCACCAAGATCATGAAGGGAGCGCTTGCTCCAGAGAACCACGACCACCCATATCATGAAGGAAGTGCTTGCTCCAGAGAACCAAGGCCACCCAGATCATGAAGGGAGCGCTTGCTCCACATTTAGTAAGGTAAATTTTGTCTTGTGATAAAAAGTGAACATTCAGTTAAACATATTTCAGTGACAATGTCGTCAAATCGGGGGTTATTAGAGTAATTCTTAGATTAGTGCATCATATAGCCAGTTCCAATTCTATTAACCAAAAAAAAAATGTGCAAATTTTTTTGCTCTTACGCCTATTACCAACCTATATTATTCATTAAAAATAATACGACCCTCCCGGATATTTATTGTAACCTACAATCGCCAGATGCCAGCACGAAGTAGCCAAAGTGTAATGTTGGGAATTGAGTCATGATTATGTAAACAAGAGATTTAACAAGATTTAACAAGATTTGCCATCCAAGCCAAAGGCCCAGATGGCAAGTGGACAAGGAAGCCATTGGCTTATCGAGAGTCCAACAATGTTCACCTACTTATAACCCGCCCTCCTGATATATGTGTCAACCTTGTTTTTAAACATATTCACGCTGCTAGCAGTTACACAATCTGTAGACAGTTTGTTCCATTCATTTATTGTCCTCTGTGAGAACGAGTGCTTCCTGATGTCCAATCTACATTGATCCTTTACTAATTTTACCTCATGTCCTCTAGTTCTGCTATCCTTCTTGAGTGAGAAAAACATATTTTTATCAATATTTTCATACCCATTCAATATCTTAAAAACTTCAATCTGATCTCTTCTTAACCTCCTTGTCTCTAGAGTTGTTAAACCACATTCTTTCAGGCGTTCTTCATAACTAAGGTCTCTAAGTTCTGGAATCTTTTTAGTTGCTCTCCTTTGTATGCGTTCAAGCGTATCTATATCCTTCTTACGATATGGTATCCATGCTTGTATACAGTATTCTAAATGAGGTCTAACTATTGCTTTATAAAGAGGTATAATTAACTTTTTTCCCTTGTATGTTATGTTTCTTCTAATCAATCCAAGAATTCGATTACCCTTTGAAGCTGCAATACCACACTGCTCTGAAACTTTCATGTCAGCGCTTATTGTAACTCCTAAGTCCTTTTCTTTTACAGTAGTACCCAGAACAGTATCTCCCATTTTATAGTTTACATTCAAGTTCCCATGTCCTGTATGTAGGCATTTACATTTCCCAAAATTGAACAGCATCTGCCATTTCTCAGTCCATTTCACTAATCTGTCTAGATCGTTTTGTAAATGTTGTTTATCACCATCAGTATTAACCTTTCTAAACAGTTTTGTGTCGTCTGCAAATTTCAGTACGTTACTTGTTATACTCTCGTCCAAGTCATTGATATAAATTAAGAATAATATAGGTCCTAATACTGATCCTTGAGGTACCCCACTCAAAACCGATTTCCAATTTGAAACTTCTCCATCTACTACAACCCGTTGTCTTCTGTCAGTCGGCCATTGTTCTATCCAGTCACTTATGCTATCCCCGATACCATGGGCTTTTAATTTAAGTAGCAATCTTTGATGTGGCACTTTGTCAAAAGCTTTCTGAAAATCTAAGTAGATAATATCTACTGGCGATCCCACGTCTATCCCCTTAGTGATTTCTTCCAAAAAACATAACATATTTGTTAAGCATGACCTCGCTTTAAGGAATCCATGTTGAGATGAATTTAATAATTTATGCTTAACGAGGAAGTCCACCATATGGTCTTTAATTAACCTTTCTAATAATTTACTAATCACTGACGTTAAACTCACTGGTCTGTAATTCTATGACTTATTTCTCGAACCCTTTTTAAATAATGGTATGATGTTTGCTTCTTTCCATTCAAACGGAACAACTCCCTCTTTTAATGACAAGTTGAATACTCTTGCAAGTGGTATACTGATTTGATCTACTGTTTCCATTAGTAATTTTGGAGGAATCCCATCCACTCCCGGTGATTTGTTATCCTTCATTGCCTTTATTTTCTTAGCTACCAATTCTGGAGTTACAACTAACGGTCCTAAATAGTCAGATTTAGCCCCCTGAAATTTAGCATCAGCAACTGGTAATGAACTAATATCTTCTTTGGTAAACACTGAACTGAAGTAACCATTTAGGTCTTCCGCCATTAAAAACCCCTGTGATATTATATTTCCAGCACTGTCTTCTAGAGGTCCAACCTTGTCTTGTACGTTTTGTTTACTCCTGACATATGCATAAAAACTCTTGCTGTCATTTTTATGTTACATGCCAGTTTTTGCTCATAGCTTCTTTTAGATTGTCTGATTTCAGTTGTAGCTGCATTAAGTGCCTCTTTGTATTTTGCATAGTCTTCTTCCTTTCTGGTACGCCTATAAACCCTCCACATAGTTTGTTTTAGCATTATTTTTCTAATTGCCTCTTTTGACAAGTGTTTCTTTCTACACCGTTTTCCTTGTTTTCGGAAGGGAACAAATTTATCAATGATACTCTCAATTTCATATTTTAGAATATTCCAACATTCAATTGTAGTCTTATTCATCAGTATGTTATTCCAATCTAGCTGTGCTAAGTATTTTCTCATATCTTTGTAGTTACCTTTGTGGAAGTTTCTCTTGTACGTTTTCTTATTTTTACTTTCTGATTTTACATTGATGTCAAAATGTATTTGATTATGGTCACTATTACCCAATGGTTCAAATATTTTTACATTGACCACTAATTCTTTTTGTGATGACAAAACTATATCTAATACATTTTCTCCCCTGGTTGGTTCTAGTACGTGCTGAGTAAGAAAGCTATCCTGGATTAAACATAGAAATTGTTGATCCTCAATCCCTGTGCTCTCTAGAGAATTCCATTGTATGTGTCCATGGTTAAAATCTCCCGTTATGATACATTCCCCTTTACTAACTTCTTTATAGCGTTTTTTTATTTTTGTGTTGTCCTCTTCGTTTATGTTTGGACTTCGGTAAACTAGTATAATAGTTAATTTTGAATTTCCTGAAACAATTTTGCACCAAACAGCTTCATCGCAATCTGCTTCCCTTTCTAGTTTTATTTCATAAGCCTGAATAGATTCTTTAACATATAAAATAAATCCCCCGCCCCTTCTTCCTATTCGATCTTTCCTAAACATTACGTATCCTGTCAGTCCTAATTCAGCATCTGTTATATCCATGTTGGCCCATGATTCAGTTATACCAATTATGTGAAGGTCAATATCTTCTACCATAATGTTTAATTCGTTTTTCTTATTTACTATGCTCCTTGCATTTAAACATACGCATCTATAACCTTTTTCAGATATGTTTTTCGGATGATTTGATATTGGTTTATATGTGCTAGTGGCCTCTTGTTCTGCTTCAGACACCTCTAGGTAACCCCCCTGCACTTCTAGTTTAAAGAATGTTTACTTCCAAAAATATTTGTCATTGTACCCAAGTCGCTATCTACTGCTGCTGAAAGTTTGTCCGCGAATACTGCCGCCCCCTTTCCACTTAAATGAAGCCCATCCTTCATGTACATATCAGCCTTCCCCATAAATCCACAAATCCAACTTCCTCTTCCCTACACAGCCTCTGGACTAACATGTTAATTGCCATCCCCCGACAATTTCGATATTTATGACCCCTCTTGCCCATTACAGGTAAAATCCCTGACAGTATTACCTGCTCAACCCGCGTCTGTTTTAGTGTTCTGACCAACTGCCTATATTTCCTAACTATGGCAGTTGTACCCTCCCTCTCTACGTTATTTGTCCCTACGTGTACTAAAACAGATCCACCCTTAACCGAGCCTACGATGTTTTTTACCCTCTCAGTTATCGCCTCTATTTTGGCTCCAGGCAAGCAGACCACCACATCATCTCCCTTGTTTAAGACTCTGTCGGTCTTCCTAACTATCGAATCACCCACAAACACCCTCGCTCTCTTCCTCACCCCCTCTATCACTGCTGCAGAATAACTCTTCCTTTCGATCCCCTCCATCACATTCTGTCCTGACCCCTTCCCTTCCGTCTCCCCCACTCCCTTCTCCTTCCCTCCTGTCTCCCCTACTCCCCTCTCCTTCACTCCGGTTGTTTTCCCTCCCGTCTCCCCCACTCCCTTCTCCTTCCCTCCTGTCTCCGCTACTCCCCTCTCCTTCACTCCGGTTGTCTTCCCTCCCGTCTCCCCCACTCCCTTCTCCTTCCCTCCTGTCTCCCCTACTCCCCTCTCCTTCACCCCGGTTGTCTTCCCTCCCGTTCCTTTCCTTCCCGTCTCCTTACGTCCTGTCTCCCTATGACCTGTCACCTTCCCTCCTCTCAGCTTCCTCCCAGGCTTAGGTGAGCTCTCCCTAGCATCTCTTGTGTCTTTCCCCACTTTATCGTCTACTGTTCCCTCACCGGAACTACTGGCACAACTCCCCTGTTCCCTTCCCACCATTGCCACAACGAGCAGCCTCAGCTCTTCCAACTCCACCTCTAGTTCCTTCATCCTTGCGCATCCCCTACACTCAAAACTAAAACTATCTGCCTGGACCTCAGCCCAGGACTTCTCGCACCCAGACTTGACGAAATCTACCCAGTTACTGCAACTGCCACAAATTAAGTGCCTTGTGGCCTTTAACTGCCGTTTGCACGGCGCCATCATACAATTTAGTTTTAATTAGTTTGCTACGTTAGCCTTGAATAACGCTGTTTTTGTGATCAAAAGAACACTTTAGGCTAAAAATCCTGCCACCTAGCGAATACGGAGAACACTGTGTAACAAAACAACGAAGTCAGTGTGTACTAATTTACGCTAAAATCCTGCTGTTAATTCCTTTTTACCGAAAACGTTAACTACCACTATGTCAGATATTACCTTATGTATGTAATTTAAGTAAATAAATCACTTTATCTTATATATATATATATATTAGCTAATGTAAACGATAGCTCGATGCACGGGTTGAATGACCTGTAAACAAACTCCCTTTTATCACTCGTTGAGTTTGAATCCGGGAAAAAAAAATACTACCTCTGTTAACAACAACGGTTTCTTAATATATGTCTACAAGAAGTTGGTGAACAATATATGTATAATACTAATACTTATTCTAACCAATATTCACTGTTACTGACTATTCACTATGTTATCTAAATTTTCGAATTGTAAACACCCCTATTAACGCTCGCTGAATTCCCTGACAGAATCCGAAACTAACTTACTCTAAAATACTCCCTCTGACTAATAACTAACAAAACCTGTTTCCTAATATATGTCTACAATACGGTTGTGTATAATATATATGCAATAGTAATACTTATTCTATTTGATATCCCACGTATTTCTGTAAATGATCTACACCAAATTCAAGTCGCTGCACCAAGTCCAAGTAACCGGAAGTATTTCTGAAACAATGTAACGTATGCTATGTGATACCTAGTCAACAAGGACTTTTTACATGGTGGCATATAATATGTCCCGTGGGACCATACAGGACCAAGGGGACAGTCATATGATGAAAATATTATAGTCAGAGTCAACGTTTTCATTTTCTAGCTGTACGTTTTATCTACTTATCCTCTTATGCTCTGGTCAGTGCATATAAGGTCACTAAGTTGTTATTTTTACATGCAATATACTGTTTTAGCAATTATTTATGATGAACACATTATGAAATTATGTTTTAATATTGGTGAAAATTAAGATTAAAGCAACTGTATTTTGTGAAAAAAAAGTTTTTTTATGACATTTTGGTTGACTATCCCACTAAATGTTTAATTGAATTGGTGTGCTCTTATTTGTGTATGGATGTTGCTATTGCAACATTTTCCATAAAATTCATTTAATGTGATTATTTGGATGATTTGTGCGTGTGCGCGCATATGTCGTAGTAGAAGAAGAACGTGTCGTCCCAGAATTCATGTTGAAGGCCAAAAACTATTGAGGGGTAGGTAAATCAATAGGTGCGGTTAGAAGAAAGTTGTAATTAATATATTATCTACCAACTGTTATCTACCAACTATTATCTACCAACTTGATGAACGTTTTCCGCATATTCGGCAGATAGATTTGCTCCTCTAAGACAGGTCAGACGGTGGTGTCGTGTTTTTGTCCACGAGTCGTCACGTCACATCATTCATACATATATCACATTTAACCGTCGACACTATTTAACAGTGTCGACGGTCCATATGATAAGTCGATGTCCGTTCATACATTCGCTGTCTAAGCTGCTATAAAATTATATCACCAGCATGTCCTCCTACGGATATAATACACACACACACACACACACACACACACACACACACACACACACACACACACACACACACACACACACACACACACACACACACACACACACACACACACACACACACACACACACACACACACATGCACACAAACAAACACACACACACACACACGTACACAAATACAAACATACACACACACACACACACACACACACACACACACACACACACACACACACACACACACACACACACACACACGTACACACATACAAACATACACACACATACACACATACAAATACACACACCCACACATACACACATACAAACACACATACACATACACACATACAAACACACACAAACACACACACACACACACACACACACACACACACACACACACACACACACAAACAAACACACACACACACACACACACACACACACACACACACACACAACAAACACACACACACACACACACACACACACACACACACACACACACACACACACACACACACACACACACACACACACACACACACACACACAAACACATAAGCACATGCGTACACACAGTGTTTGGTTCCACTTAGTATAACTACTCGTGTCGATGGATTAGCTGGTCACCGCCACGCCTCGCCTACGATGTCTGACCTAACCATCAAAACGACCACCTAGAGTCACAAAGCATATCATCAATTATCTATCATTCATATACATATGTTACATGGTCAAAATAACACTTTCTTCCGTAAAACAATTTAAAAAAAAAACAAATAAAACTAAATTTCGCTTATGTCGAGTCGCTGCTACGCATCAGCTTCACAAAAGTCTGGAAGGCGTCACTACTATCACCGCCTTAATTAAATAAATGTTAACAGAGAAAGAACTAGCTATATACCATACACCTACCGACCCTGCTACACACAGCAGAGGACAGGCAACGCTGGCGAGGACAGTGTTTGAATGGCACCCCTACAATCGTACCGGTCAAGGGGTGAAGGAAGGTGATGGTGAAAGATAATGGGAAGAGTTTAACTCCTTAGTACTGCTTTTATTGTATTACTTTTATCCATATTGCATAAAGTCTGGAGTTTACTGTGTGCTGTGTTACTGGTTATTTATAATTCAGTTACAGTGGCGACAACAAAGGATGAAGACTATGCAAATTACAAAGAGGCACTTAACCTAGCTACAACTTAGAAAATTAGAAAATCTAAAAGAACCTTTGATAAAAAATGGCAGGTAATATCAAAAATGACAACAAGAGTGTCTATGCTTATGTAAGGAGTAAACAGAAAGTTTGAGATAAGGTCGGATCACTGCACAGGGGAAACAAAATTTCAGACGGGTTTCAAATGGCAGAGGTCCTGAATGAGTATTTCAGCTTAGTTTTTACCACAGAAAATATCAGCTCACTTCCAGTTCCATTTACTAAATTTGAGGGCAATACATCAGAACATTTAGGGCAGTTGTCTGTACCTCCTGAAATGATAGCAAAGAAAATTAAAAAGATGAAAGATAATAAATCACCTGGAGTTGATGGGATACCACCAAAACTGCTTAAGGAAATTGTTCAGCAAATTAGTACACCACTTGCAAAATTGTTTAACTTTTGTCACTAGAAGAAGGAATATTTCCTTCAGACTGGAAAGAGGCAAACATTATGCCGCTATTTAAGAAGCGACCGAGGAAAAAGCCAGAACATTACAGACCAGCGAGTTTAACATCAGTTGTATGTAAATTACTCGAAACATTAATTAGAGACCACATGGTGGAATTCCTTGTAAAATATAAATTAATAAATACATCTCAACATGGGTTCCTAAAAGCAAGGTCATGTCTAACTAATATCTTATGTTTTTTTGAAGAAATTACAAAGTGTTTAGATGATGGGTGGATGCTGTCTACTTAGATTTTCAGAAAGCTTTCGATAAACTGACACATCTAAGATTGTTACTTAAACTAAAAGCCTATGGCATAGGTAATGATGTAATCAACTGGATATAAAAGTGGCTTACACCAAGAAAACAGAGAGTAATAGTAGATGGTGAGATTTCAAACTGGAAATCTGTTTTGAGTGGGGTGCCACAGGGATCAATATTAAGCCTACACAGTTTTTAATATATATAAATGATTTGGAAGATGACATATCTAGCAAAGTACTGAAATTTGCAGGTGACACAAAATTATTCAGAAATGTTACTATTGATATAGAAAAACAATGTTTACAGGATGGTCAGAAAAATGGCAAATGTTATTCAATTTTGGGAAGTGTAAATGTATACATATAGGACATGGAAACATGTACGAAGAATATAACATGGGGGGTGCTGTACTAGGTAGAACCACACAAGAAAAGGAATTAGGAGTAACATTTAGTGCTGACATGAAAGTTTCAGAGCAATGTGGGTTTGTTGCTTCGAAAGGAAATCAAATTTATGGGCTAATTAGGAGAACTATCATGTATAAGGAGAAACAGCTAATTGTACCCCTGTACAAAGCAATAGTTAGACCACATTTGGAATATTGTATTCAGGCATGGAGGCAATATTACATAGTTGCAAATTGAGACCTTGCATGGAATTATGAATGACACCAGTGCTTTATATATTGGAATGTAGTTTAACCTATTTTCAACAATGGGACTTCCAATATTATAATTTTAATAATGTGCGTTCTTTTAATAGAGACATTTCATATAATCGCAACACTTAGTATTACATACACAGCACACACATTACACAGTACATATTACTACTACATAGTACATACATATGTCACAGATGGATATTTTTTGCATAAATGTAGCCTTTTGCATTGATCTAATGGCCCCATACGTTCACTTGGCTGGAAGTAGCCAGCCCCAAATGTTTACTTTAGACATATTTTCTAATATTTTCGAGATAATTGGAGAACAAAACCCACTTAATCAACGTGAGCATGACAGGTTTATAGGTCAATCAAACTGTCGCCTTTTTAGTTGTAAAAGTATAAAATTGTTACCCTACCCCAAGCCACCGCCAGTGTATACATTCACCCCTAGACTTCTTTTGAACGTCAAAACCGTTTTAGCTCACCTTTCCCTGATTAATGACATGTTCACCAACTAAGTTTATGGCCCACATATATTAATGACATATTGGTTTATTTATTAAAAATATAATAGCGCCACCTAGTGAATGTCAACTTAATCAAATTCTCCATAACGGATACCTGCTAATACCGGAACAAATGCACCGTCCCGGCGGTGTTCGCTGTAGACAGGTTTCACTGTACCTGGCTGTTCTGGTGTCCCCAATAAGTACCCCGATATGATACATACCCCGGTCATTATTATTTATACAATAATTACCCTCTCCCCAGTTATCACTATCTAGGTAATAATGACCCCTTCTATATAAATATCACCCCTTCATTGGCGGGGGTGTCCATCAGGTGCCCGGCTACCTCCACTTTATTGTTGTCGGATTTGTTTCATCAAGTGAGAATTACTCGCCAAGGCACCGCGAGGTGGCGCACTTCTGCACTTGTTCCTCAGAACAGGACAATTCTATCAGAGAAACGAGGGACATTTATACCCGTTATATAAATAACGTATTATTCCCGCCAGCATCAATTGCCAGTAATATAATGTTTCTTTGTACATGTCCCAACACGCAACAATAGTAGACGCCGCCAGTATATAAATGTGTATGTCATTTGTGTTAATGTAAGCTTATTGGTAATGGCAGATGTCTGGTTGATTGAACGCATAAATTACGGCTAATTGTGCACAGCTAAGATAATATCAGCGACAAGCCATATTTTCATAGATGAAACGGCATTATTGTTTGCTGTCAGACGTTCAAAGCTGAAAACTCGTACTTGATAAAAGGTTTTCAGGACAATGCACTTGATATCTGCGGGAGATATTGCGGTGTTTATACCAGTCAAAAGATTTCGCTCGAGGAATAATCCAAACCGTGCTAATGGATAATTGTATGCATCGAAACAAAGCAGTACTATGCATCCAATTTTAATTTATCAGACACAATTGACGCCTAATCTGACGTAAATGTTTTGATATATCTCGAGACATAATGGCACAACGCTATGACTTTAACACTGCATTTATGAATTTATTTTCTAATAACACGCAATCATAAATGTGCAAGTTCATGACGTTTGACAGCTAAACAAGATATTCATCCGTGCATTTTAAATTAATTTACTATACTGTTTTGATCACTACTTCAGAAAGGGGCCTTCAGCTGGCACGGTCTCATGGAAAATATATGCAGAACTTGTTCTGTCCATTTTAATGACAGTCATGTAATACCAATCTCGCTTTCTAAATGGCATGTAATATATTTACATCGATGATTTGACAGCAGCATAACGATGAGCGTGATCGAAAAATAGAATCAGATTGAATTCGAATCTGATCTGATGATTACAAAGCATTGCGGGGCGAAATATTGTCATGCATACTTCTGATGGTTGGATGACTTTATTTGACTTGAGTATGAATGGTATGATGTGATGACCCGAAATAGAAAATAACGCGCCACCGTCTGCCTCACGTCTTTTGTGAGTAGCAGACAGCCGTGAGTAGTAGACAGATACAAACAATTGTGCCTGATGCGGAATGCGGTGCCCGGTGCCACTCACGTGGTCACGTGACTTCATACGATGGCGCCACCTAGCGTATAGTGACTGCAGCCGTGAGCGCCACCTGGTGAACATTTTGTGTACTGGCGACGCACCTAGCGAATAGTCTGTGAACCAACAGCGCCCCTAGAGCCAAAGTATATCAAGTACGCCACCTAATGATACGCCCCTTCGTTTTGTCCCTAGCAGAGTGCTATAAATGTCAGTTATTGATATTTGTAATGAGCAAGTTACTTCTGTTACTAGGTGTTGGTGCGTAACGGAAATGAGTTCATTCACTATAAGGGCAGCAATTTTGTGTGATGGTGTCTCGGCACTTTTATGCTATGCTTTCACTAAAATAAGCCACTCTTCGAAGACATACAGGTCAAGTTGTCACATATGTTATCACTAGGAGCGCTTCTTGTGGTGAATATATGTCAAGTTATTACGTTTGTACTTGGTAGGAGGTAGTTGTTGTTTTGGCAACCTTTTGAAGCGTTTTCAGATATTTCTGAAAACCACGTGATCATAGCTACCACGGTGTAAATTCCTATTATGCAATGACTTTCTAGAACACGTTACTACATCCGTCAAACTGGCTTAAACACAGTTAATTAAAAAAAATTATGAAGGAAGGCGACTTTACTTCAGAACTGCTACTAGATGTGTGTGGACATTACTAACGCATAAATAAACATCCTACCAAAACAGTTGCTGATGTCATTGCGTCTATGGGCAGCAATGACAATGTTGTTCGATGGCGTCTTGGCACTTTTTTGCTACGCTTTCACAGAAAACGTCAAATACGTTTCTCCTAGATGTCACCATGTTCGTGTTGTTTTATAATAATTAATAATATATAATTTATAATATTTAATTCTTGGACATACATAGTCTCATACATAGTCTCATAAACGACCCTGCACTGAAAAATTACAATGCAAATCAATTAGAGCAAAACATGTTTTATTTAACAAATCGATTCTCGATAAAACCACAACGAATACGGAGGCGGCGCTGTTTTGTTAAAATTATTTCACGCGCAGCATACCCAACAAAACACCACCCTCGGAAGTCATGCAGTGGCCCCGATGCGCATGCGCAACTGGAAGTGGCGCCGGGCTCCTCCAAACACTACGCTAAAACAGGTCACATACATTTCCCCTAAATGTAGTCGCTTTAGGAAGTAAGAAGTGTGTGGTTGCGCATGCGCAGCAGGAATTAAACTATTAAGGTTACTAGGCATTGAGGGCTTGTTTTAAGAAAACAAATTTATATAATATCCGCTAGCGACGCTGATAGCACCAAAACTAACAACCAAGGAACGGTCACTATCCACCAGGTGGTGTACTTTAGTTACTAGGCAATAAGGGTGCTGTTTTATGGATTGGTTTACAGACTATAACCATTGCAAAATGTATCACCAGATGGCGCTCGGGGGCGGTCACTAACCGTTAGGTGGCCGCATGAGGTCACATGAACCGTGAGTGGCACCGGGCAACGCATTATGCATCGGGTACATTTGTATGTACCTGTCTGCTAGTGAAGCGTGTAGAAGTGAACCTATCTGCCGAAATTTAGCGTTCTCAACAGTACTAAGTTGTTAATGCAAATTTGCAATTTTTATTGACAGTGGCATGTTTGTCGGTAAGTGGTGACATAAAAAGTCGAGTCGGTGAACATTTTACCACTTTATTTCCAGAAAGCTGTGACACTACATGCATCAAAAAGAGGTATGAAGCTAAAACAAACATATAAACAACACAGTTCACAGCATATATGTAGATATTCAGTTGCTGGAACCATGATGAACTAAAATTACTTTCAGAAATGACGTCATGTTAATTTGATCAGGTTAACTTGCATACGAATGCGTTACTTGATAATGCAGCCAGCCGGCTTGGTCCAATGTATATGCTTTATATGCACTGTCATTGTAAATGCAGGTCCGTGTCATTGTGCGGAAGTGTCCGTTTCGGAGTCCGTATTGCGCCTTCATTCCACGCCTACTTTCAGTTCCGTTGTCTACTCTCTCAACCATAGAACATGATCTGTAAGAACACCAATGAATCAAACATAACACACAATGCATACAACAGATCATTCTCGTTCAATATACATCCCTATCCCGCTCTCGTTCGATCTCTCTCTCTCTCTCTCTCTCTGATATGTCCCAATCTCTCTCTCTCTCTCTCTCTCTCTCTCGCTCTCGTTCTCTATCTCTCTCCTTCTTTCTCTGTCTAACTCTCTCCCCTCTTTCCCACTTCTCCCTATCTCTCTCTGTTTCCCTCTCCCACTCCCTCCATCCTCCCCCTTTCTCTCTCTCTCTCGCCAATTTATCTCTCCCCCTCTCTCTCTCCCCTCTCTCTTTCTCTCTCTCTCTTTCTCAATCTTCTCTCATTATTTCTGTCTCTTTCTCTGTCCTCTCTTTCTCTCTCACTCTCGTTCGATATACATCCCTATCTCACTCTCGTTCGATCTCTTTCTCTCTGATATGTCCCAGTCTCTCTCTTTCTCTTTCTCTCTCTCAATCCTTCTCTCATTCTTTCTGTCTCTTTCTCTGTCCTCTCTTTCTCTCTCACCCTCCTTCGATCTACATCCCTATCTCGCTCTCGTTCGATCTCTCTCTCTCTCTCTCACTCTTATTTCCCAATCTCTCTCTCTCTCTTTCTCTCTCCCTCTCTTTCTCTCCCTCTCTCTCTCTCTCTCTCTCACTATCACTCTCTCTCTCTTTATCTCTCTCTCTCTCTCTCTCTCTATATATATATATATATATATATATATATATATATATATATATATATATATATATATATATATATATATATATATATATATATATATATCGCGCTCGTTCGATCTCTCTGCCTCTCATTTCTCCCAGTCTCTCTCTGTCTATCTCTCTTTCTGTCACTCTCCCTCTCCCTCTGTCTGCGTCTGTATGTCTGTATGTATGTATGAATGCATGTATGTATGTATATATGTATGCCACTCCCTCCCTCCCTCCCTCTCTCTCACTCTCTCTCTCTCTCTCTCTCTCTCTCTCTCTCTACACATCTCTAATTCTACATGTGGAGGCGTACATGGGATATACATTATTCATTAAAAGGAATATGTATTACTAGACACAGGTCTCTCTCATTCTCTCTCTCTCTCTCTCTCTCTCTCTCTCTCTCTCTCTCTCTCTCTCTCTCTCTCTCTCGCTCTATTTCTCTCATGTTGTCTCTCTCCCCCCACCTACGCTTTCTCTCTGTATCTCTATCTTTCTCTATCTCTCTCTCTTGTTTTATTCTCTCTCTCTCTCTCTCTCTCTCTCTCTCTATATATATATATATATATATATATATATATATATATATATATATATATATATATATATATATATATATATATATATCTATCTCTCTCTCCTCTCTATCTCCTCTCTCTCTCTCTCTCACTCTATCCTCTCTCTCGCTTTCGCTATATCTCTCCCTATCTGTCTCTCAGTCTCGTTCTGTCTCTCTCCTTTCTCTCTCCCCATCATCTCAGCTGAACGATGAATTCACCGGCCAATTCGTTCTCAAATATATACCGTATCAACGCGTTTTAATGACACTAGCTGAACATGCGCATTAACGGAATAAGCATTGTTTTTTTCACGAACGACGTAACAATGCATCCTGCAGTGGTTACTAAATTGCCCGTCAATTTCAAAGTTGGCAAACTGCCTGTTTTATACAATTCACAGTGGCGACATTATTAAATTGTTTGAAATAGTAAGCGTGGGACGACGCATGCATTTAGAGGGTGTCTATTTTTAGCAGTAATGATGTTGCTGTGTAGACGTGGTGTAATAAAAAAATTAGAAAACGCGTATCGACTCAGAAGGCTGTAGCTACGTAGCTGTTTTAACCGTTCTAACCATTGTAACATCAACGTTGATTATATATTGTTGTGTTAAAATAATTACACTGTGAATCGTGCTTTGTTGCGACTGATCTGCTGAAAATAAACGTCGAATTGATACTTCTGGCTAACGATTGTTCTATGACACCTAGAAGTATGAGTTCTTTTTTGCTATTGCGAATACGACCAAAAAGCCATGTCTTATTTGCCGCCAGAGCATCGCTGCAATAAAGAGGTACAATGTGAAACGACATTACGACTCGAATAAGTATTTTGACAGGGTTTATCCGGGGAAACGTGAGAGGCTGAACGAGTTAAAGAAACGCTTAGATACACACGTGGGTCGAATGTCGGTTTTTGCTCAAGGCGCGAGTCATCTCAAAGACGCTAGCTATCGCACATGTCACACCCTTGCTCAACGCTGGTGTCGTTTGTTCACACCGAAGTGTTAAAAAGGCTTTCCTGGCTGGTGCTGAAGTTATGTTTGCGTGTTTTCCGAACAAAGACATTGTCGAACAGATTGGCAAACTACCGCTTTCAGCCAACAATTGAGCTGGTGGCTGTGAGGATCTGAGTGGCGACGTCTTCAAGCAATTATTGAGTAAGCTGCTAGCCTGCCATGCTTGGTCGATTGCACTTGACGAGAGCACAGACAGAAGTGATGTTGATCAGCTGCTTCGACAACGTTTCGGAAGACAACCAGCTCCGGTCCATCAATGACGATAACGATTGGTATTTCTTACCACACGTGATCACACACACATGGGCGCGCGCACACACATACTTACTCACGCACACACACGCACACATAAACACACACGGTACAAACACACGGTACAGACACACGGTACAAACACACGATACAAACACACACCATATAAATCTATATGCGTATTTACAACAGCATTTAAAAACGTCTAAATGTACCTAAAAACTGTAAGCCGAGGGACACGTTGGCGCCTACTCTGGAACAATTTTCACCGCGCTCTGTAGTCAGTGATACAGCTGAGTGAACACAGGTGGGTAGGCTAGACGGCGGGGTATGGTTAACAACACTAGTGTATCTGTCGAGGGATCGAGTTAACGTCGTCGTCCTCTTAATGTTGTAATTTATATATATGGCGGCAGCTATAACGTATTATTTCCACCAAGTGTTTTTCTTACGTGGCATCAATTTCAAGTCCCAAACCGCAAAGAATACAAGAAGCCGCCAATATAAAAACAAGTTATTTCATAACTTTAGGTTATTAGCGATGGCTGGTGTCTGTTTGAGTACACGCAAATATTAAACTGACCAATTACGAATAATTGTACACAATTACGAATAAGTGTACACAATTACGAATAATTGTACACAAGTACGAGTAATTGTATACAATTACAAATAATTGTACACAATTACGTCGTCACAACATGTAAAATATTACCGCTACGGTCCGTAACAAACCGATAGTGTTGTTAATGAATACCGTTAGGTGACGACAGCAAAAAGACCGCCTACCATCATAATGTATTTGTTAGCATGTACGTGGCCACATTTTGCATGAAGTGAAATTATTTGATAACGACTATTTCATTCCAATCTCATCAGGTCAATATGCACTAACATATCTAGTATACAGCAGTATGGACTTATTCCTTGCTCTCTTTTTTTGGATGATAGTTTCAAGGAGGGAAGCTACGCTGCGGTAGTTATGGCTTGGGGTCGCTCCATATTGGGAAGTATTATTTGTGCTTGACCTTCTTGTATTCCTTCAAGGTTGCCGAGGAGCGGCGTCTATGCGGTGGAGGGATGTGAGCGAGCATCGGCCGCCAACAGGTTGTTGCTGACTTCAGCGCACCAGAAATACTACGAATAACGTCGTTAAGATGATTGTCAACAAGGCTGGAATTCCCATGAAGTGCAACAGTATTCTAAGGGAATGAACCAGTGCGACTAACGTTGTCCGAAGGGTTCCTACGTTACACCCCCAGCTGGTCCTGCTAACTTGTGGGTGATGTTGTTCTGTGTGTAACAGTGGGCCGTGGGCGATGATCTCGCCTCGGTACTGCGAAGATGGAACGCTGAAGATATAGTCCAGTGCACAAAGATAAACGATTGACCCAACTTAAAACCTTGCATCACATACAGTTTGATCGGCCATACACGTTATGTCTGACAGGTAACAAGAGCATCATTGTCGTTCCGATTAGTTGAGCTAATTGACCGTGAACAATTACTCGTAATTGGTCGGTTTAATATTTGCCTTTACCCAAAAAGCTTCCAACCGTCGCTAATAACGAAGTATTAAAATAGATGAAACACCGTATTTTTAATAATAGCGGCTTCTACTATTCTTTGTGTCTTGGGACTTGAAATTGACGCATTTTCTGAAGATAAAATTTATAATTTGCGTTTCAGGGATAATTATGCTGGCGGAATGAATACGTTATTGCTATAGCGCATTTAAATTATTTCTTTGAGATGACTGTTACTTTAACCCGAGCCTTCGTTTCACATGCTTAGAGTTAGCGTGTTACCGTCCTCCAATCTACCGTCTCGTCTCGCGGTCGCCACACCGGCGTGCACTCAACTGTATCACTAGCTACAGAGTAAAATAGTACGTTCTTGTGTATGTACGTACGTACGTACGTACGTACGTACGTACTTTCTCAGAGAACTTTACAATACACCCCTGGCACACTTGTCCATTCCAACGCCATCTCTACTTCTGTATGAAGCATTCAGCTTCGCAGAAACACCTGCGCGGACGAAGACTATTCGATCACCTCTGCCTGTAGCCAGATACTCAGCTATACAGCTGAATGAATTGTGGCAATGTAGGTGAACGAAATTGACACAGTTTCGAAAGGACAGCAACATGATTCGAACACGGGTTCATTCAACGGCTGTTATTTTAAACGATGAAACTGCAGTGCGCTCAAAAATCAGCCCAACAGAGGAATCAAGAAACTGGTGACACAGATAATCCAAATATTGTCAATACGAGATGACAAACAAAGAGTTCACAGGGATGACAGACCAAGACAGCATCAGGCAAGATGTTGAAGAAAGAAAATGGACCTGGATATGGCGCACCCTCCGAAAACCAACCACAAATGTGACGAGATGGGATCTAGACTGGAATCATCAAAGGAAAAAAACAAACCAGGCAGAAGAGAAATAGTGGTCAGTAGCCAATAAGACAAAGAAGCATGGAACCACCTGGAAATTAATTCAGAAAGCTGCAAGTAATACAGTGCGTTGGAGAAGTGTTGTTTCGGGCCTATGCTCTAGCCTAGGAAATAGTCGCAACAGCCCCGAAGCGGGCAATCAATCTGTATGTTTGTTCTGTGATCAAAATTATGACAAAGACAACATTTGTAGAACCACAACTTTTAAAATAGGTTCTAGGTAAGAGGACGTGATACGGAACTGAGAAACTCTAAATTGCTAACAACATTGACAACTGGTGATATGATTGTTATTTACTCAATGTACCATTTGTGCTGCATTACCAGATTACGAACTCGCGAGACGACAACACTGACCTAAAGGAAGGGAAAGATGGGAACTTCAGCAGATGGTTTGATATGTTGAGAATTGGTGGGCTATATTGAAGAGACTCGAAAGGATGAAGCTAACAGTCCTGTTATCAAACTGTTTGTACTTGTCAAAGGGTATGTCATCAGGCTGGCAGAACTATGGACACACGACGCATATAGTGGAAGAGTGCATTCCTTTAAATTAAAGGGAGATAGTTACAGATCTGGCGATTGAAAGTTGTTGTAATTGCCGCCGGTCATGTGGCGTTTCCCAATCCCAAGCTCGTCGATTAGTATACAACTGTCAGCCCTTGCTAAAATAATTGGACATATTAATTCGACATCGTATCCAATTATTTACAGTTCAAGCTAATACGCACGTCAACTGTTCTGGTGACGTTCATTAAACTGCAGTTATTATAGTGAATATGAATATGATTGTTAGGCGGATCGGTTCTGCGGTTCACGGCCCGCTGCACGACGCTGGACGTGTCTTTCAAAATGGCGAAACATTCACGCGCCCGAAATTTGAAACGGCCTACGCATTTCGATGTGTTCGTTCGTGGTATCAACGACAACACGCAAGGTCGTGTTAATCAAATGTGTTCTTTGTACTAAATACACACCGGGCCGACTGAGAAACCTTCAGCAGTTGGACGAAATAGGTGTGTACTTAATATAACTTTTATCAAATCTTTGGACAACCTATTCAATTCAGACGCCTCGGAAGCTGTTGAATATTGGTTTTTGATTGACTGATAATTTTATTTTCACACGGTAACATACTTAATTATACACTATTTTCGATGACCGAGCCATTCACGCATCATTTACATATCAAACATGCAACATATATTTACATTTATACATAATATAATTTTTTTTCCTCATAACATACAAACATAAATAGATAAAAACAGAGAATTGGGAGGCTGAAGTTGGTTTCTTGTAAACTTATGGGGAGCACCATGTACTATACATGTATCCATCAACAATATTGCCCCCCCCCCCACACCCAAGTTCCGACGCCTATTAAATACATTTTCGTTAGGTCTTGCAACTGGATAAAGCAGCAATGCGTAACTGTCAGAAAACACGTACCCCAGTATGTGCATGCTCTGTTCGCCTCAAGTGACGCGGTGTCGTGGCATAAATGCGGCCCGCAGCGGCCCAAGGACCACTCTTTCGGCTGTGTCCTCGACTCTCTCAAGGTAAGTGAAGCGTGTTTCTATTCGACGCGGTAGTTGCGACTGGCAAGTACGTGATAGTTTGACGTCAACTACTAGAAACACACTACTAATTATGGTTTACTAAATTATCATGACTGAATGTGTTATCTATGGATCTGTTAACTATTATGATAGGTGTGTGATCGCCAAATGTATGTGCGGCTGATTTATGTCACGTTTATTGTAAGATTATTATACTTAAAGAAAACGCACCTATTTTTTTCACGTAAATATTTGGTTAATCGGGGAACATTTCCAAAAAGTAAACCAGCGAAGTGAAACAATCACGTTATGATATGAAACGCCTATTGATGGTAAATGTCTGGTCAACATTATTTCAAATGATCTTTCTCTGCAGATGTCGTTGAAGCCGATCCTCGCGCTGGCTCTTCTGGCTACTGTTGTCAGCGGCCGACGTATGAGTTTGAACGAGTTGCTGGAGAGAGCACTCGACGAAGTTGGCGACCCGGACGACGTACCACAGGTATGGTCAAACTACTTGTGATTGTTGTTAGATATATATACCACAGGTGTGGTTCAACTATTTGTGATTGTTGTTACATATATATATATATATATATATATATATATATATATATATATATATATATATATATATATATATATATATATATATATATATATATATATATATATATATATATATATATATATATATATATATATATATATATATATATATATATATATATATATATATATATATATATATATATATATATATATATATATATACCACAGGTATGGTCAAACTACTTGTGATTGTTGTTACATACCTGTAAGCGTTATTGTTGATTATGTTTTGCTGTCATGGTAATTTGTTAAATATTTGATGATTATGATAGGGTACTCGTCGTAGTGAATGCAAACAAACTGTTGACAATTATACACTCTAAGTTTAACACGAAGTGGTACGTTATCCATCAGAGTAACAATTTCGGGTAGCATGTGTTGTCCAGTCACAAAAGTGAAATAACATTATGAGAATTTAGTTATACAACATTACATCATTTTATCATTCAACATGGAGAATGAAATTGGTAATGCACAATATTCTGTTTAACTACGTTTTGCCATCTTTACTGCTCCAACGCAGCTCTTTGGTCGCTTGACAGAGATGTATTGCTGGTGTCGAGCCCGGGCCTGTCAGGCCGCTGGTTGTTTTTTTTTTTTTGCCAAATATACTCATCCGCTAAGAATTTGAGTTCAACGTGTTACCTAAGATAACTGGGGTCTTGCTTCTTTTATTGTTTTCAAAGGCTTTACTGATCATTATGTATACTCGCCAAGTGCGTGACTTCGAAATGCTATTGACATCGTTGGCCTTTGACTTCGAAGGAAGGGAGGAAGACTGCGAAGCCGATAGTGGCCATCTTAACATATATATGTCAATCTTTGCAAACCTATCCTCTTAAGAAATGTATTCCTTATCAGAGCACAACGCTCCTTTTAAAACATCCCAGTTTTCTTTTGCGCTGCAGACGAAGGTGCAGGAATTTACTGGCCCAACAATGACCGATCACAAACCTGCTCGAGCCAGCGAGAAAGTTGACGCAGCCAGAGCAATGGTGGCCCACAAACCTGGTCTAGCCAGCGAGAAAGTCGACGCAGCCAGAGCAATGATGGCCCACAACCCTGGTCGAGCCAGCGAGAAAATCGACGCAACCAGAGCAATGACAATGGTGGCAAGAACTCTGGCTGCAAGTTCGGGCAGTAACGTCGCTGAGCACCTTAAGGTTTCCGGAGAAATGAGGAACCTCATCGTCGACCTACACAACCAACACCGAGCGACCGTGATGCCGCCAGCCACGGACATGGAGACTATGGTAAGACCTCATGTCGTCTCGGACAAATCCAGATGAAAACCATGTATTAGTCATATCACCAGAATCATTATAATTAATGCTCCACTAAAGTAGGTACTGACATCTTTATATCACTTCTTAATTGATGTATTGATACGAATTAGGCAGGCATATAATGTTATTACTTATGTGAGTGTTAAGCTGGAACATCGGTTTGTGCACAATAACATATTCTATAACTATGGACTTAGCTACGCTGAAAATTACGAATATTACTAACGTATTTACATCTATCATCTGCGTACATGATATACATGATGACAACGACGTCTTAGTCGTGTATTTATGCATAGCGTATTTGATGGTGGCAATTGAAGATAACGTACACACACCACTATGATGACTTAACTACGTTCTACGTTCCACGAAGGAATGGCTGTTAGCCTGTTATGCGAATGTATAAAGATAATATGTGGTCGTGTTTTGCACAAGAACTGCGTCGTGTGTGACGAGTGGAAAGCTGAGTTTGGTTTCGTTGTAGAAGTGGGACGACGATGTGGCCCAGTACGCCGCGGAATGGGCGCAGTGCGGGGAATATTTCTTCCAGCATCGTGAAGGTGCCAACAGAAATAGGAGCTATGGCGAGAACCTTTACATCTCCATGAGCAGTGGAGAAGATCCGGTCAATGTGACAGACGAAATCAAGGTGAGTGCATCACAATGTTTAATTCATTATTGGATTTTTTCAACTTGGTAATAGTCATATATTTCAAAGTCGTTTTGCTCTTGACTCTTATGTAGATGTCACGTTAGCTGTCTTTGCTGCTCTGATAGAAATCGCTTCAGTTGCAGCAACTGTCTCATTAGTCACTGCAGTTGTAGCGTCATTTGCCGTAGCTGTCGCGGTCGTTACAGTGGCAGCAGGGGTCGAATCTGTTGTAGTATTAGGACGGTCAGATGCGTAAGCAGTAGTGTCAGTTGCAAAACAAGCCTCGTAAGTGCCACCAGTGGCGTCAGTTCTACAGCAGTGACGTCAGTTCTACAGCGGTGATATCAGTTTTACAGCAGTGATGTCAGTTCTACAGCAGTGATGTCAGTTCTACACCAGTGTCGTCAATTCTACAACAGTGACGTCAGTTGCAGCAGCAGTGGCCCCAGTTGCAAAACATTTGACACAGTTGCAGTGGTTGTATTAGTTGTGCAGCATCAGCAAAATCAGCTGCTACAGTGGCAATAACTGTAGCAACAACAACAACGCCAACTACAACAGCAGCAGTAGCAACAGTTGCAGCACCAGCCGTAGCAATCGCATCGTTTCAACTACAAAATAAATATCATCCGTTGCAATAGCCGTTGCAGTGGTCGTGTTTGCTGCAAAGTCTTCTGGATGCGAAAAATCATCGCATTTATTTATCGTTAATATTATGCATGTGATACAAAACACTGCGGTATATGTCATCACTAGTATGTCAATCACATGTGCGGGTTTATTAAACAAATGCGACAATAATGCATATCTCTGTCCCTGTGTTTTCCTAGAATGGTCTGAATGCTTGGTGGAGAGAGAAGGACGACTACGACTTTCGTTCGAACTCTTGCGAGGCTGGCAAGAAATGTGGTCACTACACGCAGGTACGTGGCTTTACTATCAAAGTCAATGAGCATAGGTTATACATATAATTTACTAATTACCAATATAACTGTGTTGTAGTCACGAGCAAGCTGTCGTATTACGATTTCATGTCACGTATGTGGGAAGTGAGATTAGTTAAATTATAAAATAAGATATATACATTGTGCCTTCAGAAAGTTCACAACATTATTTTACTTGTTCAAGTCAACATACATATTATATTGATATATCTACGATGGTGTAGTAATATACATTCCAGCATAAGGACATAAACAGCGCAGCCAAATATATCAATGATGGCGGAGTAACATACATTCCAGCTTAAGGACATAAACAACGCAGCCAAATATATCTATGATGGCGGAGTATCATACATTCCAGCTTAAGGACATAAACAACGCAGCCAAATATATCTTCGATGGCGGAGTAACATACATTCCAGCTTAAGGACATGAACAACACAGCCAAATATATCTATGATGGCGGAGTATCATACATTCCAGCTTAAGGACATAAACAACGCAGCCAAATATATCTACGATGGCGGAGTAACATACATTCCAGCTTAAGGACATAAACAACGCAGCCAAATATATCTATGATGGCGGAGTATCATACATTCCAGCTTAAGGACATAAACAACGCAGCCAAATATATCTACGATGGCGGAGTAACATACATTCCAGCTTAAAGACATAAACAACGCAGCCAAATATATCTTCGATGGCGGAGTAACATACATTCAAACTTAAGGACATAAACAACGCAGCCAAATCGATCGAAATACGTGACAGAGATATCATCAAAGTGTTAACACAATGCAGATTAAACCCGTCCTGGTGGTGTAGAAATTACGTTCGACAACGTAACCTAAATGAATGCTGCTAAGTTAAGTCAATGGTTACATGAAACGAACTGCTAGTTTATATTGACCAGAATTCCCTGGTAACATTGATAATATTTCCCAACAATATCGTGTGTGAAGCTTTCACATGTCCGTTCAATGCTTACGCCAGTGAACAAAAGGTAGACCATAATTAACCCTCATGTTATCGTAGATTATTTGACATGTACCCATTGATATGCACTGACAACGACAATATTGTAAATGGTGCTGCATTGCAATATTTCCCTGTTTTGTTTTAATCCATCCCTATTTTGTAATATTATTTCGTTGTAGAAAGATGAAGTTTATTTTATTAAATATGGAATATTTGTTCACCTATTTCGAAAACGTTGCATCATTTAATATTGTTGAGCGAAATTGCTGAGGACAAAATACATTGTGCATATAATTATGTGATTAAAAGCAGATAATAAATATAAATAATTTAATTCTTGTGCATGGAAAATACAATGTTTTATATTAATATCACACGTTTCTTACTCTTACCGCACAATTTATATTTAATTTACGTGGCGACGCTGCAATGATGTTTTCGTGACTTTTCATAATATCACAACGTAGCCCCGAATCATGTAACATTATTTCAAATATATTAAAATAACCATAATCTAAACCCAAACATGGTGTTGATTACCTCTCGATTACACCAATTTAGAAGCTGCATATAGAAAGACACACGCGATATTTAAATCAATCTTTGCGTTACATTGGTATCATGTACCATGTGTCACTTGGTGCGTTACAGATGGCTTGGGCGAAATCAAATGTCGTCGGATGCGGCTACGCACGGAACTGTCCAATCGAAGGCAAACCCCAATACACGAGCTCATTCTACCTCGTGTGCAACTACAGCCCTGCGTGAGTATACGTTTACAACGGTACGGTGGACACGTTAGTGTTGTCAGTCTGCTGTTGGCTGTTTTTTGTCTCCGAACTGAAATATAATATATATATATATATATATATATATATATATATATATATATATATATATATATATATATATATATATATATATATATATATATATATATATATATATATATATATATATATAATATATATATATATATATATATATATATATATATGTAGAGAGAGAATTATATATATATATATATATATATATATATATATTGCACAAATAAAGATGCCTAAGCCATGTATATTCCAAATTCCAATATATCACTAATATATATATATATATATATATATATATATATATATATATATATATATATATATATATATATATATATATATATATATATATATATATAAATACTATTGGTAAACGTATGTAACTAATAGGATGACGCCATGTGGTGTTTCTTAATTAACGAAACATTAGGACATATATTATAAGAACAATATATGAGGGAATTACATTATGACAGGATAGTTGCCAAACGATTGTTTTAATTTATTAATTATTTTATTTCATATAGAGGAAACTTCAACGGCATGAAACCTTACACAGTTGAACAAACAAAGTGGACCAGGTATGCATTGTGTTAAGATTTAACAAGATTGCCCTTGAAGATGTATCGTCACATGTGTGTTTTACCCTTCGTTTGTGAGCAATTCACCAATCAGATATATTTGTGTATGTTTGATACTCTACATAGGAATAAAAGAACTCTTGTCAGTGTGGTGAGGCATGTCCGTCATTTTTACGGTTCTTGGCCCGTTCCGTTTTAACACACATTTGAGGTTATTGTGAATTTGTTGGTGGTGACCTTCCGCTCGGTCTCTTTCCATGCATCCTCATGCTTACGGTTTTTATGACAGCTCTTCAAGTAGAGAGGATGATTTCGCTGTGTGCCCAATTTTGTGAGACCCTGTATCGTTTGTATGGCTTCCTTTCAAGTCTCTCTTGAAAGTTCAACATCAGGGTAATATTATAATTCT
>BSQZ01000088.1:2052500-2075000 GCA_033239005.1 Lamellibrachia satsuma | reverse complement strand
GTGAGTAGACAACGGAACTGACATAAGGCATAAGAGTAAGGAATACCACTTGGGATACTTCCATACAACAGCAGAAGACAAACCACGATGCACATACTTACGATTACAAAGCGTAGATATTGCACAAATCCTGGTGGTTGTCGCTAAGTAGCGCAAAGCTTAACTATAAAGTAACATGCCCGAATGTGTATACACTAAATTCGAATTTAATACTTTTAAAGATCTTCCACTTCAATATTTACCTTACATAGTGTTGTTATTCAGGATGGAAACATTTTTGAAATGTTTCTATATATTATATATATATATATATATATATATATATATATATATATATATATATATATATATATATATATATATATATATATATATATATATATATATATATATATATATATATATATATATATATATATATATATATATATATATATATATATATGCGTCGATGATGTGTTTATTGTAGTTTCATATCTACATCTGATGTATTTCGTTGCACAGCTTCCTAGAAATAAATGCTGCAAAATGTTCTTGGTGTTTCTGTTATGTCTCCAGTTTCGTACAGCACATACAATATAGTGCCATTGCTAATTAAACTGGCATATATTACATGTGTTACATTAAAGATTATAAAGAACATTTGATATTAATTCTGGGCAGACTGTAAGACGTGCGTTGTTTCCTCCACTATCCGCCACATCCCATCGTTTACTTACCCTGTTTACATACAATGTCTATTCAAATAGTACATAAATACGAATACCTACTACACTTTCGTCGAGATGATAAACCAGCGACCATTATAATGAATCAGATGCGACTATGGGCCCTGGGACACAATAAGCATTGGATTGCGTGGTCACTTGCACCTTTTTCTACACGACGTGGCAACACTTAATGTACGCTCCAGACATATAAGACAGAGGCAGATGCTGGTGACACATATGATCATACATATCTAACGTTTTATGCCATAAAATGCGTTTTACACACACAAGTTGTTTCTCCGATGAGGGCGGTTAAACAGGAAGACACATATGGGGGATAATGCAGATCGTTGGGCAAGCTAAGGACACACAGCATATGATTATGAATATTGAAGGTCTGGGGCAACGTGGGCGGGGCACCATGGGCGGGGCACCGTGAGCGGGGCACCGTGTTGATGCCCATAGTGCCCCCCCCTTGAACAGCGCTGTGCACCAAAGCGATTTACTTTGTCACAATATGTCAAGAAAATGTACGATGGATCCGTTGTAACATTCAAAGCAAACTTTACTTAAGGTCACGTCTTGTAAAACGATGAAAAAACTGTAATTCATTACAGCATTATGTCTGTCATTAGGTATCGTATGTCTGTCATTGGGTATCTTATGCCTCTCATTAGGTATCTTAAGCCTCTCATTAGGTATCTTATGCCTGTCATTAGGTATCTTAAGCCTGTCATTAGGTATCTTATGCCTGTCATTAGGTAACTTATGCCTGTCATTAGGTATCTTATGCCTGTCATTGGGTATCTTATGCCTGTCAATAGGTATATGATGCCTATTGTTAGGTATCTTATGCCTGTCATTAGGTTTCTTATGCCTGTCATTAGGTTTCTTATGCCTGTCATTAGGTATCTTAAGCCTGTCGAATACGTATAACAGCTACTTATGTTAATTCTGCTCACATCTTCCTATGTACGTCTACCAAACTAGAGCTAAAGAGTTCTGCTCATGGTATTAGCGTACATTAGTAAGTAATACACATTTGTACATACGGAGGCATCATTAATTGATGAGTCATTCTATGAGAAATTTAGATCCACTACCACATACATGCATAATTAACAAGAGCGAATGCCACATTATTCAAATGTACACGCGTGTAATAAAGTGTAGGAAAACATAGATTTAAAATGTTGGACTCTCGATAAGCCAATGGCTTCCTTATCCACTTCCCATTTGAGCCTTTGCCTTCGATGCCAATCTTGTTAAATCTTGCTAAAACTAATTTCTTTAGTGCATACATTATTCAAGTAGACCACGTAAAGGCTTGGTTGGCTAAGTAACTTGCAAGTTGACTTGTGTGAAAAGTTACGTAATAATTGCACCAAAACAACCCATTGTCAAACATCCAAATTAAATGTTATCTTACACAAAATCCATATCATAAGAATCTAGACAATACACATTTAATGATGATCTCAACCCATTGTCGAAAGTGAGAACGTGAACATATTTGCTTCACCATTATGTTGTCAAATCAACAACTGCTACTATATCTCAAGATATTTGTTGTCCACCAAAATTAAATGCTAATACACGAATAAACAATATCAGTAAACAAAGAGTTTTCCAAAGATGCCAAACATTTCTTCGTTTATCTCTTAATCCGTTGGATCAAACAATTTCGGAAACCTTGATTTGCCATTGGTCGCTAGTCGGCGCCACCAGCATGACTCTCAATCACTAAGTAACATCGCTAGGTGGCTTACGTAAAGAAGCTGACTCTATACAACCCACTCGATCTCCGATCTGTGACACAACACTCCTTTGACAAATACGCTCTCTTAAAGTTGCTTCCTCAAATGGTTCACCCCATCGCGAATCTGGTTCACTTATGTCCAGATGAGAAGTGTGTAACTAGTTTAGGTATTGTGCGCAGTCTGTTTAATAAACAATTGCCTATTTTTCTCAAATCATCGAAATAATCTACGTCAATCGTTTGATCTGGTAAGGATTAAAATAGTGGATATCCAAAATGGTAAACACTGTGCGAGTCAACTCCGATCTCTCACCGATCTCACCGATCACGTGACAAAGTTACGAAATTTCAATAAGGTTGAAAATCGTGATTTTCAGCATTTCGATTTTCACTTCACCTAATGAACAAGAATTAAGCAATTTAATAGTTATCTGATGATTTCACAAAAACGGCATATAAAAGTTGCATAAACGAGCTAATATGTTGCATAGTTGGAAATTAATTTGAAATGAGACAGAAAAAAAAATCGATTTGATGATGCACCTATACTTCCTGAAATGTCAAGATGCATGGTTACATTTCCAAATGTCACAGTAGGTGGCGCCACAACTACACAAAAATACAAGTATCCAGAGTGAAGGGGCATATTACCATTTGGAAATTCCGTTCCCGTGAAATGATATCGAAGTTTCTGGATTTTTGGCGTCCGGATTAACGGGGTTCCATCTGTGTTTTAAACTCATTATCCTTTAGACAAACTATTTTAATATGCGACTAGTTTAATATGCAAATGTGATAATAATAATAATAATGACAAACTATATATATATATATATATATATATATATATATATATATATATATATATAAATATATATATATATATATATATATATATATATATATATATATATATATATATATATATACATATATATATATATACATATATATATATATATATATACATATATATAATTTAACAAGATTTGCCATCCAAGCCAAAGGCCCAGATGGCAAGTGGACAAGGAAGCCATTGGCTTATCGAGAGTCCAACAATGTTCACTTACTTATAACCCGCCCTCCTGATATATGTGTCAACCTTGTTTTTAAACATATTCACGCTGCTAGCAGTTACACAATCTGTAGACAATTTGTTCCATTAATTTATTGTCCTCTGTGAGAACGAGTGCTTCCTGATGTCCAATCTACATTGATCCTTTACTAATTTTACCTCATGTCCTCTAGTTCTGCTATCCTTCTTGAGTGAGAAAAACATATTTCTATCAATATTTTTATACCCATTCAATATCTTAAAAACTTCAATCTGATCTCCTCTTAACCTCCTTGTCTCTAGAGTTGTTAAACCACATTCTTTCAGGCGTTCTTCATAACTAAGGTCTCTAAGTTCTGGAATCATTTTAGTTGCTCTCCTTTGTATGGGTTCAAGCGTATCTATATCCTTCTTACGATATGGTCTCCATGCTTGTATACAGTATTCTAAATGAGGTCTAACTATTGCTTTATAAAGAGGTATAATTAACTTTTTTCCCTTGTATGTTATGCTTCTTCTAATCAATCCAAGAATTTGATTACCCTTTGAAGCTGCAATACCACACTGCTCTGAAACTTTCATATCAGCGCTTATTGTAACTCCTAAGTCCTTTTCTTTTACAGTAGTACCCAGAACAGTATCTCCCATTTTATAGTTTACATTCAAGTTCCCATGTCCTGTATGTAGGCATTTACATTTCCCAAAATTGAATAGCATCTGCCATTTCTCAGACCATTTCACTAATCTGTCTAGATCGTTTTGTAAATGTTGTTTATCACCATCAGTATTAACCTTTCTAAACAGTTTTGTGTCATCCGCAAATTTCAGTACGTTACTTGTTATACTGTCGTCCAAGTCATTGATATAAATTAAGAATAATATAGGTCCTAATACTGATCCTTGAGGTACCCCACTCAAAACCGATTTCCAATTTGAAACTTCTCCATCTACTACAACTCGTTGTCTTCTGTCAGTCAGCCATTGTTCTATCCAGTCAGTTATGTTATCCCCGATACCATGGGCTTTTAATTTAAGTAGCAATCTTTGATGTGGCACTTTGTCAAAAGCTTTTTGAAAATCTAAGTAGATCATATCTACTGGCGATCCCACGTCTATCCACTTAGTGATTTCTTCCAAAAAACATAACATATTTGTTAAGCATGACCTCGCTTTAAGGAATCCATGTTGAGATGATTTTAATAATTTATGCTTAACGAGGAAGTCCACCATATGGTCTTTAATTAACCTTTCTAATAATTTACAAATCACTGACGTTAAACTCACTAGTCTGTAATTCTATGACTTATTTCTCGAACCCTTTTTAAATAATGGTATGATGTTTGCTTCTTTCCATTCAAACGGAACAACTCCCTCTTTTAATGACAAGTTGAATACTCTTGCAAGTGGTATACTGATTTGATCTACTGTTTCCATTAGTAATTTTGGAGGAATCCCATCCACTCCCGGTGATTTGTTATCCTTCATTGCCTTTATTTTCTTAGCTACCAATTCTGGAGTTACAACTAACGGTCCTAAATATTCAGATTTAGCCCCCTGAAATTTAGCATCAGCAACTGGTAATGAACTAATATCTTCTTTGGTAAACACTGAACTGAAGTAACCATTTAGGTCTTCCTAATAATGATTTGCTTCGGCGAATACGCCGTGAAGAACCGCCTGTGTCGGTGCTCGAATTGGGGCACGGCTCTGAAGGAAACTGCGCCGTCACGTTCGGTTAGTTGAAAAACGTGACAGAGAAGAACTATGCGACAGAGAAGGTGTGAAAGTAATGGGCTGAAAAACATAACGTCACGGTGACAAAACACAATCCACAATCTGAATTGCAACTATTGGAGATTCAAATAGGTATTCACAAGACTTAATCTGGTGGGGCAGGGCAGTCGTCATCCAATCCTGCAATAAACGAGTTGCTAAGACATTATGGGTATTCTACCTGTTTAGATGCACCATCCGCAATACAAATCTGCGTTCCAATTAATATGCCAAGCCATCGAATTTATCAAATCAAATAACCAAATATATATATATATATATATATATATATATATATATATATATATATATATATATTTAATAGAACATAGGAATATAACATTAGTCCATTGTCTAATTTTACCCGTGTTCCCCAGCAACTGAGTCTTTTGTGCATACGTCAAATGTGTCGGTGATGTATTTCGTGGCAGAGCTTTCTAAAAATACAAATGGTAAAATGGTCGTTTTTTCTTTTATGGCACCAATTACTTGGATATATAGTACAGCGGCTAAAACAAAATGCATGACAATTAAAACGTATTCATGTGTAAATAAGTACCTGTCGCCATCCGCGTGACACACGATCGTCATCTTGATATTCAAAAAGGCCGCCTTGGAAATTACCCATAACCCATTTCAGCGTGATATTGATGTCTAGAACATTGTGAAAGGAAAGCAACCCATGTTTCCATTGGCATAATGCTGAGATGGCGGCCATATTGAAACTCGAAATGGCAGATATACAATGGTTTAGTGACTATTGCAATAATATTCCTTCCAATATTATCATGGAAGGTGTATGCTTCATACTGTCACGTAGTGGACTCTGCAGTGGTATTAGTAGCAACGTAGAAATCGCTCATATGCGCCATGTTAAACCAAAGATCGTCATTGAATAAGACACCTCACTTTCGTTGATTACGCGATGGTGGCGGCGCCCCGTGGTTGGCGGCTATAATGGCCACATCTCCATTCAAGTGCTACACACATAATTACAATACTAACGTTTATATATTAAACCGAATAAAAATAACCATAGCCTATGCTATATTATTGTATGAACATAGTTACGCCTAGTGAATATCTAGGGAAGCAATCCCAAATCATATTTTGTCGGTGGCGCCATCGCTTAGGATTGGAGGCAGTTTATTCAAAATGGTGAAACCGGCTGTGATATCCTTTATTATGCTGCATTCCAATGCACTCATGTTTACCTTGAATAAGAGTTCGAGGCAAATAAATAGAGTTCACGACACAAGGTCAAGTTGGATTTTCGAGTCGCCAACTGCGGCTCCCATTCATCATTCGAGTTAGGCACTCGTAACTTCGACTTGACCGGGGGTCGTGAACTCTATTTAAATGTCGTGAACTTGTATTCACAGTATATATGAGCGCACTGGAAGGCATAACTATTCATACAATTACCAGTTCGTTACTGTACCAGACGGGAAGGTAGCCTATATATACTGACGGGTGAAATTCGTTTTAACCCTCCCCACCAAAATAAAAAATCACCTATGGCTCCACACTGCCAACGATTGGCATGACAAGGTTAAATGATGGCGTCAATCAAATAATTAATTCTAGAAAGTGCGGCTGTTATTTTAAACGATGAAACTGCAGTGAGCTCAAAAATCAGCCCAATAGAGGAATCAAGAAACTGGCGACACAGATAATCCAAATATTGTCAATACGAGATGACAAACAAAGAGTTCACAGGGATGACAGACCAAGACAGCCTCAGGTTACATATTGAAAAAAGAAAATGGACCTAGATATGGCACACCCTCCGAAAACCAATCACAAATGTGACGAGATGGAATCTAGAGTGGAATCACCAAGGAAAAAATAAAACCAGGCAGAAAAGAAATAGTGGTCAGTAGCCAATAAGATAAAGAAGCATGGAACCACCTGGAAACAAATTCCGAAAGCTGCAAGTAATACAGTGCGTTGGAGAAGTGTTGTTTCGTGCCTATGTTCTAGTTTAGGAAATAATCGCAGCAGCCCCGGAGCGGGCAATCAATCTGTATGTTTGTACTGTGGTCAAACATATGACAAAGACAACATTTGTAGAACCACAACTGTTAAAATAGGTTCTAGGTAAGAGGACGTGATACGGAACTGAGAAACTCTAAATTGCTAACAACATTGACAACTGGTGATATGATTGTTATTTACTCAATGTACCATTTGTGCTGCATTACCAGATTACGAACTCGCGAGACGACAACACTGACCTAAAGGAAGGGAAAAATGGGAACTTCAGCAGATCGTTTGATTTGTTGAGAATTGGTGGGCTGTATTGAAGAGACAAGACAGGATGAAGCTATCAGTCCAGTTATCAAACTGTCTGAACATTATAAGGTATGCCCCCAGGCTGGCAGAACAAGAGACACACGACATATATAGTGGAAGGGAGATAGTTACGTCGTAGTCCAGATCTGAGACCACAGCAACAATGGTGTGTTGTTAATACTTTATAATGACAATGGATGGTAAAACGTGTACTAGAAACTGTAATCAGGGGGATTCCGGGGGTTAATGAACCCCCATTTTTAGTGAATGTTTTACTTTATGCCCGGACATAATAAAAATATTAATACAAAACCCAGATGTTTAATATTAATAAAGACTGATTATAAATTGTATTTATGGTTAACGAATGTTTAAAATTATTTCTTTAATATTACATAGTTGCAAATTGAGACCTTGCATGGAATTATGAATGACACCAGTGCTATATATATTGGAATGTAGTTTAACCTCTTTTCAACAATGGGACTTCCCCTGGTATAATTTTAATAATGTGCATTATTTTAATAGAGACATTTCATATAATCGCAGTGCATAGTATTGCATACACAGCACACACATTACACAGTCCATATTACTACTACATAGTACATACATATGTTACAGATGCATATTTTTGCATGAATGTAGCAATTTGCATTGATCCAATTGCCCCATAAGTTCACTTGGCTGGAAGAAGCCAGCCCCAAGTGTTTACTTTAGACCCACTTTATCAACGTGAGCATGACAGGTTTATTGATCAATCAAACTGTAGAAGTATAAAATTGTTGCGGACCTCTTGTTTGCTGTCAGACAAAATATTTATCACCTAACAGAAGGAAGGTGTATCTTGTGTCAAATCAAATAACTTTCATTTTACATATCCAAGGTGTGTTTAGTTTACCTGGTAGAGGCTTTCATCAACGTATCACGTTGATTTCATCAGTACCTATGACGCTTGATGACGTCATCGTACACGCCAGGCAGTTCATAATTGCCCTCGTCTCTGTTGATGCCAACATACTACAACCTCTTGTTGGAAAAACAGAACACCACACAGAAAACTCACAAGAACTGGTGAAGGAGATGACAAAGCTGACAGTAGAAGAAGGAGAATCATTTGTGTCATATGATGTTGTGTCGCTGTACACGAAAACCCCGATCAAAGAAGCGTGCGAAATCATCAGAACCAGGCTACAGAATGACAAGACTCTAAAGAAGAGAACAAACCTAAACGTAGACGACATCAAGGAGTTGTTGAAATTTGTCCTGGAGACGAAAGACTTCAGATTTGAAGGAGAAATTTACCAGCAAAAATTTGGAGTAGCTATGGGCAGTCCGGTATCCCCCATTGTTGTCAACTTGTACATGGAGGACATGGAGCAGAAAATAATAGCAACAGCACCGGTAGATTGCCAACCGAGAAACTGGAAACGATATGTAGACGATGTAATTTGCCTGGTACACACGGGAAAGGCAAAGAAATTACAACAACACGTGAAACTTGTAGACCCCACAGGGAGCATCATTTTCACGCGGGAAGATGAAGAGAACAATAGCATGCCCTTCCTGGATGCGAAGTTCACCAGAAAGTGTACAGGAAGAAGACACACACCGACCAATACTTGAATTTTTCGTCCCACCACCCCAAACATCAGAAGTTAGGAGTGGTCAGAACCCTTATGCACTGGTGTGAGACGATAACATCAGAGGAGGGGGACAAGAAGGAAGAGGTGGAACACTTGAGAGAAGCTCTAAGAGTATGTGGCTAGAAAAGAAGAAAAAGAACAAGAAAAAAACAAATGACAGAAATTACAGGAGCCAAGTAGTCATCCCATACGTAGAGGGGATCTCAGAGAGAGTACACCGAGTACTGAAGAAATATGGAGTAGCAACAATTATGCGTCCCCACACCACCCTCATCCCAAGAACAAAGTAGAGCTAGAAGAACAGGGTGAACTGGTGTACCAAATACCATGCAAGAACTGTGGTGCTGAGTACATGGAAGACTACTAAAAATACGACTGGAGGAACACAGAAGTGATGTAGACAACACAAAAAAAGAGAAATACACAAGGAGCGGGAAAAAAAGATTGATGTCTACCATCAATAAATCCGCCCTTACAGACCATGCGACAACTGAAAACCACATCATAGACTGGGAGGGAGTGAACATTGTAGACAAGGAACCCAACCGAAGAATCCGGCACATCAAAGAAGCCATCTGGATCAAAAAACTAGAACACCCATCAACAGAGACGAGGGCAATTATGAACTGCCTCACGTGTACGATGACGTCATCAAGCGTCATAGGTACTGAGGAAATCAACGTGACACGTTGATGAAAGCCTCTACCAAGGACACTAAGCACACCTTGGACATGCAAAAATGAAAGTTATTTGATTTGAAAATTAACTATCCTGAAGAATGTTCAGTAATATATCTTGTGTCGTTGTATGTTTATACTGCACATACATGTTGTAGACATCTAATTATTGACCGTTGTGCGTTGGGTGCGTGGTTGCGTGCGTGCGTGCGTTCGTGTGTGAGTGCGTGCGCGTATGCACGTATCCTTTCTTCTTCCTATATACGTGCATAATCCCATTCTGGAGCATTGTCGCTGTCTTGTGAATATATATACAACGTGAATTCGGAGCAGCATAAAATCGGGGTAAAATCCGAAAGAAGAAATGTGCTCCAAATAAGGCGAGCCCCTTGCCAAACCCTACCCCAAGCCACCGCCAGTGTATACATTCACCCCTAGACTTCTTTTGAACGTCAAAACCGTTTTAGCTCACCTTTCCCTGATCAATGACATGTTCACCAACTAAGTTTAAGGCCCACATATATTAATGACATATTGGTTTATTAACTGTAGGTTTCGCGACTTTGCCAACTAGCGGGCGTCAACGTATCCTTTCAAAATATGATAGCGCCACCTAGTGAATGTCAACTTAATAAAATTCTCCACGACGGATACCTGCTAATACCGGACAAAATGCACCGTCCCGGCGGTGTCCGTTGTAGACAGGTTTCACTGTACCTGCCTGTTCAAGTGTCCCACATAAGTACCCCCATATGATACCATCCATGGTCTTTATTTCTTTATTATTTAGACAATAATTACCCTCTCCCCTGTTATCATTATCTAGGTTATAATGGCCCCTTCTATATAAATGTTACCCCTTCATTGGCGGGGGTGTCCACCAGGTGCCCGGCTACGTCCACTTTATTGTTGTCGGATTTGTTTTCCACCGCGAGGTGGCGCACTTCTGCACTTGTTCCTCAGAACAGGACATTTCTATTATAGAAACGTAGGGCATTTATACGCGTTATATAAATAACGTATTATTCCCGCCAGCATCAATTGCCAGTAATACAATGTATCTTTGTACATGTCCCAACACGCAACAATAGTAGACGCCTCCAGTATATAAATGTGTATGTCATTTGTGTTAATGTAAGCTTATTGGTAATGGCAGATGTATGGTTGATTGAACGCATAAATTACGGCTAATTGTGCACAGCTAAGATAATATCAGCGACAAGACATATTTTCTTAGATGAAACGGCATTATTGTTTGTGTCAGACGTTCATAGCTGAAAACTCGATGAAACTTGATGAAAGGTTTTCAGGACAATGCACTTGCTATATGCGGGAGATTTTCAGAAAGCTTTTGACAAAGTGCCACATCAAAGATTACTACTTAAATTAAAAGCCCGTGGTATCGGGGATAGCATAACTGACTGGATATAACAATGGCTGACTGGCAGAAGACAACGAGTTGTAGTGGATGGAGAAGTTTCAAATTGGAAATCGGTTTTGAGGGGGTACCTCAAGGATCAGTATTAGGATCTATATTATTCTTAATATATATCAATGACTTTGACGACAGTATAACAAGTAACGTACTGAAATTTGCAGATGACATGAAACCGTTTAGAAAGGTTAATACTGATGGTGATATACAACATTTACAAAACGATCTAGACAGATAAGTGAAATGGTCTGAGAAATGGCAGATGTTGTTCAATTTAGGGAAATGTAAATGCCTACATACAGGACATGGGAATTTGGATGTAAACTATAAAATGGGAGATACTGTTCTGGATACTACAGTAAAAGAAAAGGACTTAGGAGTTACAATAAGTGCAGATATGAAAGTTTCAGAGCAATGCAGCTTCAAAGAGTAATCAAATTCTTGGATTGATTATAAGAAACATAACATACAAGGGAACAAAGTTAATTATACCTCTTTATAAAGCAATAGTTAGACCTCATTTAGAATACTGTATACAAGCATGGAGACCATATCGTACACAAAGGAGAGCAACTAAAATTATTCCAGAACTGAGACACCTTAGTTATGAAGAACGCCTGAAGGAATGTGGTTTAACAACTCTAGAGACAATGAGGTTAAGGGGAGATCAGATTGAATTTTTTAAGATATTGAATGGTTATGAAAATATTGATAGAAATATGTTTTTCTCACTCAAGAAGAATAGCAGAACTAGAGGACATTAGGTAAAATTAGTAAAGGATCAATGTAGATTGGACATCAGGAAGCACTCGTTCTCACAAAGGATAATAAATGAATGGAACAAATTGTCTACAGATTGTGTAACTGTTAGCAGCGTGAATATGTTTAAAAACAAGGTTGACACATATCTCAGGAGGGCGGGTTAAAAGTAGATGAACATTGTTGGACTCTCGATAAGCCAATGGCTTCCTTGTACACTTGCCATCTGGGCCTTTGGCTTTGATGGCAAATCTTGTTAAATCTTGAGATATTTGCGGTGTTTATACCAGTCAAAACATTTCGCTCTGGTAATAATCCGAACCGTGCTAATGGATAATTGTGTGCATCGAAACAAAACAGTACTATGCAACCAATTTTAATTTATCAGATATAATTGACGCCTAATCAGACGTAAATGTTTTGATATATCTCGAGACATATTGGCACAACGCTATGATTTGAACACTGCATTCCATTCATGCTACGTAATTACGAATTTATTTTCTAATAATACGCAATCATAAATGTGCAAGCTAAAGACATTTGACAGCTAAACAAGATATTCATCCGTGCATTTTAAATCAATTAACTATACTGTTTTGATCACCTACTTCAGACAGGGGCCTACAGCTGGCACGGTCTCGTGGACAATGTATGCAGAACTAGTTCTGCCCATTTTAATGACAGTCATGTAATACCAATTTCGCTTTCTTAAAATGGCATGTAACATATTTACATCGATGATTTGACAGCAACGTAACGATGAGCCTTATAAAAAAATAGAATCAGATTGAATTCGAATCTGATCTGATGATTACAAGGCATGGCGGGGCGAAATATTGTCATGCATAATTCTGACGGATTGTTGACTTTATTTGACTTGGGTATAAATGGTATGATGTGATGACCCGTAATAGAAAATAACGCGCCACCGTCTGGCTCACGTCTTTTGTGAGTAGCAGACAGCCGTGAGTAGTAGACAGATACAAACAATTGTGCCTGATGCGGAATGCGGTGCCCGGTGCCACTCACGTGGTCACGTGACCTCACACGATGGCGCCACATAGCGTATAGTGACTGCATCCATGACCGCCACCTGGTGACCATTTTGTGTACTGGCGACGCACCTAGCGAATAGTATGTGAACCAACAGCGCCCTAGTGCCAAAGTATATCAAGTACGCCACCTAATGAAACGCCCCTTGGTTTTGTCCCTAGCAGAGTGCTATGAAGGTCAGTTATTGACATTTTTAATGAGCAAGTTACTTCGGTTACTAGGTGTTGGTGCGTAACGGAAATGAGTTCATTCATTATAAGGGCAGCAATTTTGTGTGATGGTGTCTCGGCACTTCTTTCACTAAAATAGGCCACTCTTCGAAGACATACAGATCAAGTAGTTACATGTATGATCACTATTAGCGCTTCTTGGAGTGAATATATGTCAAGTTATTACGTTTGTACTTGGTACGACGTAGTTGTTGTTTCGGCAACCTTCTGAAGCGTTTTCAGATATGTCTGAAAACCACGTGATCATAGCTACCACGTTGTAAATTCCTATTATGAAATGACTTTCTAGAACACGTTACTACATCCGTCAAACTGGCTAATACACAGCTAAATGAAAAAAATTGATGAAGGAAGGCGACTTTACTTCAGAACTGCTACTATATGTGTGTGGACATTACTACCGCATAAATAAATATCTTACCAAAACAGTTGCTGATGTCATTGCGTCTATGGGCAGCAATGTTGTTCGATGGCGTCTCGGCACTTTTTTGCTACGTTTTCACTAAAAAACGTCAAATACGTTTCTCCTAGATGTCACCATGTTCGTGTTGTTTTATGATGATATATATGATATAATTTCTAATATTTCATTCTTGAACATACATAGTCTCATACATAGTCTCATAAACTACCCTGCACTGACAAAATTACAATGCAAATCAATTAGAGGACATTTTGTTTTAACAAAGACACTACCATCGGAAGTCATGCAGTGGCCCCGTTGCACATGCGCAACTAGAAGTGGCGCCTGGCTCCACCAAACACTACGCTAAAACAGGTCACATACGTTTCCCCTAAATGTAGCCGCTTTAGGAAGTAAGAAGTGGGCGGTTGCGCATGCGCAGCAGGAATTAAACTATTAAGGTTACTAGGCGTTGAGGGCCTTGTTTTAAGAAAATTAGTTGATATACTATCCGCTAGGGGCGCTGCTAGCACCAAAACTAACAACCAAGGGGCGGTCACAATTTACCAAGTGGTGTACATTAGTTACTAGGCAATAGGGGCGATGTTTTATGGATTGGTTTACAGACTATAACCATTGAAACAGTTATCACCAGGTGGCGCTCGGGGGGCGGTCAGTAACCGTTAGGTGGCCGTATGAGGTCACATGAACCCGTGAGTGGCACCGGGCAACGCATTACGCATCGGGTACTTATGTATGTACCTGTCTACTACTGCCGCGTGTAGAAGTGAACCTATCTGCCGAATTTTAATATTAAGCGTTTGCAACAGTACTAAGTTGTTAATGTAAGAATTGGCAAATTTCCAATTTTTATTGACAGTGGTAAGTGGTGACATAAAAAAGTCAAGTCGGTGAACATTTTACCATCTTTATTTCCAGAATGCTGTGACACTACATGCATCAAAAAGAGGTATGAAGCTAAAACAAACATATAAACAACACAGTTCACAGCATATATGTAGATATTCAGTTGCTGGAACCATGATGAACCAAAATTACTTTCCGAAAGGACGTCATGTTAATTTGATCATGTTAACTTGCATGCGAATGCGTTATTTGATAATGCAGCCAGCCGGCTTGGTCCAATATATATGCTTTTTATGCACTGTCATTGTAAATGCAGGTCCGTGTCATTGTGCGGAAGTGTCCGTTTCCGAGTCCGTGTTGCGCCTTCATTCCACGCCTACTTTCAGTTCCGTTGACTACTCACTCAACCACCGAGCATTAACTGTAAGAACACCAATGAATCAAACATAGCACACAATGCATACAACAGATCATGTACGAAAACAAGCAGTCGTGTAATATTTGGTGTAGCTATTGTATTTTTAGATGCATTAGTAGTTTCGTAGATAAAATGTGTTGGGTTGTCAAATTCACTGACACCATCAGCGGCATCATATACATATACATAATTTGTATCGATGCCGGCATTGAATACAATACTCAACTTGTAGATAGAGTGTATGCCCTCCTTCTGCTTGAAGCGATAAGGAGGTGTTACAAATACCAAATTAAAGTTAGCCTTCCGAAATGCGTTCAGACTATATTTCTGAGATATAATTTAAATATCTGGGTTGTAGCAGAGACAGAGCAGAAGTTGCAAGTGTCACAAAGTGGTCTATGAGAAAGAGTCTGAAATTATCTTCTGCCCCTTTGTTCAGTGGTGTACGGTAGTCTACGTAATAGTGCTACTATGTAGCGTACGGCAGCCACTTGGTGACTAAGGTATACTACTTGAGTGAATTTATGCCATTAACAAGATTTAACAAGATTTAACAAGATTTGCCATCCAAGCCAAAGGCCCAGATGGCAAGTGGACAAGGAAGCCATTGGCTTATCGAGAGTCCAACAATGTTCACCTACTTATAACCCGCCCTCCTGATATATGTGTCAACCTTGTTTTTAAACATATTCACGCTGCTAGCAGTTACACAATCTGTAGACAGTTTGTTCCATTCATTTACTGTCCTCTGTGAGAACGAGTGCTTCCTGATGTCCAATCTACATTGATCCTTTACTAATTTTACCTCATGTCCTCTAGTTCTGCTATCCTTCTTGAGTGAGAAAAACATATTTCTATCAATATTTTCATACCCATTCAATATCTTAAAAACTTCAATCTGATCTCCTCTTAACCTCCTTGTCTCTAGAGTTGTTAAACCACATTCTTTCAGGCGTTCTTCATAACTAAGGTCTCTAAGTTCTGGAATCATTTTAGTTGCTCTCCTTTGTATGCGTTCAAGCGTATCTATATCCTTCTTACGATATGGTCTCCATGCTTGTATACAGTATTCTAAATGAGGTCTAACTATTGCTTTATAAAGAGGTATAATTAACTTTTTTCCCTTGTATGTTATGTTTCTTCTAATCAATCCAAGAATTTGATTACCCTTTGAAGCTGCAATACCACACTGCTCTGAAACTTTCATATCAGCGCTTATTGTAACTCCTAAGTCCTTTTCTTTTACAGTAGTACCAAGAACAGTAGCTCCCATTTTATAGTTTACATTCAAGTTCCCATGTCCTGTATGTAGGCATTTACATTTCCCAAAATTGAACAGCATCTGCCATTTTCTCAGACCATACGAAGTTAAGCATAATTCCTTCGGATATAATTGTATCATTGTGAATCGCATTTAATGAAAGTATAAGAATTTTAATACATGAATTAACGGGTTGTTGTTCGGTTAGGTAGCAAGGCGCAACAAACGAATCCACGCCTCTGACAACTGTTAGACAGCGCGGAATATTCATTTTTATTAATATAACGCATTAAGTTGTCGGAGTTGAGTGATAAAATTAATAGGGCTGTTACCGTCTCAATGTAGAGATTCGGGTGGCAAATAACTAGAAATGCGATACAGAGAAAACCAACGAGAATTTACCAGTGGCCCTTTGGGCACGTGTGCCCCTCGTTCTTCAATTTCTTCCACTGAATCATGCCCGTTGTTCAAAAGTTCTCTTTCATCAGAGGACTTGACGACGTATGGAGTAATCTGGAAAGAGATGAAGAAAGCAAATATAAGATGTCTTAGACAAGTGTTGCTTAGAGAGCGAGAGATATAGATAGAGAGAGAGAGAGAGAGAGAGAGAGAAAGAGAGAGAGAAAGAGAGGTAGGGGGAGAGAAGACAATAGAAAGTTTTTGCAAGCGCACCGATCTCGGCTCCCTTCCCGATCCCGATCTCGCGCGCGATCGGTACGGTGAGTAGGAGATCGGGGACCGAGTAGAGTTTTTGCAACACGCGCAAACGTAACCCGATCTACGCGGATGGCGCCATCTACATCTACCTTAAGTTTTATTGTGTTGTCCCACAAATTACATGTTTACTTAGAGCAGGTGCTATTTCTGTTTTGATTTCCAAATAAGATCATCACACCTTGTAATTTTGTAAGTTAAAGTAAGTATGAAGAATAAATAAATTATAATCTATTTATTTGTTTATATGTGTAAATTTAGATCAAAACATTTACGTTTTATATGAACTGAACAATTAATAAATTCAGCAGAATTTCCAATTCCAATTAAATGCAAAATCAATCCGTTTTGATTTTCATGAAATCAATTCTTATAAGTCACACAATGTTTGGGTCAATTCAACTCCAATTAAGATTTGAGTAACACCCGGATTTTAAATTACACCCCAAAATATACATGCATCCATTAAAATTACACATCCTCGTAGGTCTAGATAACAGACCTAACAAGAAAAATTTGACAATGGGGCATTATATCTCAAATTAATCAAAATAAGAGATGATTGTGGCACTCACCTTTTTGGATTCTACCAACAGTTTACCAATTAATGTAGTAGTCTGTGTAACCACACATGTCAAACCATAGGGATGTAGCTACCTTAATTTTTTAGTTTTGATCATTTGCACTTTCTGCTAAATTTATTGTGTATAATTAAAAATTGTAGAATGATTTATGATTATTTCCACTTTCTGCCAAATTTATTGTGTATAAGTAAAAATTGTAGAATTTTGCATAGACAACGTATACCAATATATCTACATTTTCAGTACATTTCAGATACATACCTTGCAAACTTCTCAAGTTTTATTTGTTTTTCATATACAAATAAATTGGAATTTTATCTCTATGGCCATAGCATTTTTGGCTGCTATCAAAGTTCTCATATATGTAGATGTGTTACTGATCCAAATAAGATTTATTTGTGTTCTGACATGTTTTATTGTTAAACTCATTTGATGGCTCAATCTCACACATAAGACACACACCTTCAATGCCAATGCCAATGGCAATGGCAGATTGTGGGAGAATTTATATACATTAGTAAGTCTGTTACTAACTAGCATCTACAAATAATGGAGAATAACCATGCCAAAATCTCAGTTCTTGCATAAATAGTTTTTGGGTTATTTGTATTTTCTACAGAACAAGAAATATTCATGATATTCGAAAGTATGTAAGATAAAAACACTTGTTTGTATGGTTGCTTGTCCCAAATTCGTGCGTCGCACAATTCCGTGGCAATGCGGTTTTTTATCGATCTGCAACTAGCGGTTGGTCATTGGAGGTCAGCGTTTATGCTGAACTGACAGTAGCAGTTGTGGGCATCGTATCACAACAAAACAAGAATTTATTTATGAGAATAATAGTCGGATAGTTGCGTTAACCTTTCATATGCGAACAAAACAAAAGGTGCACGAGTCGAAGACGAAGTTAGGAAACTCGAGTATATATTTCATATAAAAAACCAATATAGAATGTTAACCATAACTGTTTACTTATGCATTGTACATCATTTCAGTACACTTTAGCTGGAATTTTTGGTCTAGTTTATGCCATACGACTGATCTACAATGCGATGTCTAAATCTATGTCTACGGTGCCGTCGATGGTTTCGTGTAGTTTTGCTTACCATATTATAATAGGCATAGCCGTAGTAATAGACATGCAGTGCGCACTTAAAACTCTTTTTTCCGATACATTGAGCCCATTGGCAACTAAAATAGGGTAACTAATCAGTGCACAACAGACTTACGTACACTTGCTGTATATTTATTATTTTTATTCAACCATAATTTCAACGTACTATAGATAGGGAGACCACTAACCGATTGAACCTGCGAGATCGGTGTTTTCCTTATCTCATCGACCCGGCCATGATCGTGTAAACACACGAAGCGATGACGTAGCACGCGTAACGAGATCGGGAACGGGAAGGGAGCCGAGATCGGTGCGCTTGCAAAAACTCTTTACTGTGGCGAGCAAAGGTATCAGTCACCAGAAGAACCCTTTGATATAATTGTTACCCGTGCGAATTCCTCTTAATGTTGTAATTCATATGCATTACGGCAGCAAAAACGTATTATTTCCACCAAGTGTTTTTCTTACATGGCATCAGTTCCAAGTCCCAAACCGCAAAGAATACAAGAAGCCGCCAATTTAAAAACAAGTTATTTCATAACTTTAGGTTATTAGCGATGACTGGTGTATGTTTGAGTACACGCAAATATTAAACTGACCAATTACAAATAATTGTGTACAATTACGAATAATTGTACACAATTACGAATAATTGTACACAATTACGAATAATTGTAAACAATTACAAATAATTGTACACAATTACGTCGTGCACAGCATGTAAAATAATACCGCTACTGTCCGTCACAAACCGATAGTGTTGTTGATGAATACCGTTACGTGACGACAGCAAAAAGACCAAATATTAACGCCTACCATCATAATGTATTTGTTAGCATGCACGTCGCCACATTTTGTATGAAGTCAAATCATTTGATAACGACTATTTAATTCCAAGCTCATCAGGTCAATATGCACTAATATATCTAGTATACAGTAGTATGGACTTATTCCTTGCTCTCTTTTTTTTGGATGAAAGTTTCAAGGAGGGAAGCTACGCTGCGGTAGTTATGGCTTGGGATCGCTCCATATTGGGAAGTATTATTTGTGCCTGACCTTCTTGTATTCCCTCAAGTTTGCCAAGGAGCGGCGTCTATGCGGTGGAGGGATGTGAGCGAGCATCGGCCGCCAACAGGCTGGTGCTTACTTCAGCGCACCAGAAATAGTACGCATAACGTCGTTAAGATGATTGTCAACAAGGCTGGCATTCCCTTGTATGGCAGCAGTATTCTAAGGGAATGAACAAGTGCGACTAACGTTGTCCGAAGGGTTCGGACGTTTCATCCCCAGCTGGTCCTGCTAGCTTGTGGGTGATGTTGTTCTGTGTGTAACAGTGGGCCGTGGACGATGATCTCGCCTCGGTACTGCGAAGGTGGAACGCTGAAGATACGGTCCAATGCACAAAGATAAACGATTGACCCAACTTAAAACCTTGCATCACATACAGCTTGATCGGCCATAGACGTTTTGTCTGACAGCTAACAAGAGCAACATTGTCGTTCCGATTAGTTGAGCTAATTGACCGTGAACAATTACTCGTAATTGGTCGGTTTAATATTTGCCTTTACCCAAAAAGCTTCCAACCATCGCTAATAACGAAGTATTAAAATAGACGAAACACCGTATTTTTTTATCCTAGCGGCTTCTACTATTCTTTGTGTCTTGGGACTTGAAATTGACGTATTTTCTGAAGAAAAAATTTATAATTTGCTGGCGGAATGAATACGTTGTTGCTATAGCGCATTTAAATTACTTCTTTGAGATGACTGTTACTTTAACCGAGCCTTCGATTCACATGCTTAGAGTTAGCGTGTTACCGTCCTCCAATCTACCGTCTCGTCTCGCTGTCGCCTCACCGACGTGCACTCAGCTGTATCACTGACTACAGAATAAAATAGTACGTTCTTGTGTATGTACGTACGTACGTACATACGTACGTACTTTCTCGGAGAACTTTACAATACACCCCTGGCATACCTCTTCATTCCAACGCCATCTCGACTTCTGTATGAAGCATTCAGCTTCGCAGAAACACCTGCGCGGACGAAGACTATTCGATCACCTCTGCCTGTAGCCAGGTACTCTGCTATATAGCTGAATGAATTGTGGCAATGTAGGTGAACGAAATTCACACAGTTTCGAAAGGACAGCAACATGATTCGAACAAGGGTTCATTCAACGGCTATTATTTTAAACGATGAAACTGCAGTGCGCTCAAAAATCAGCCCAACAGAGGAATCATGAAACTGGCGACGCAGATAATCCAAATATTGTCAATACGAGATGACAAACAAAGAGTTCACAGGGACGACAGACCAAGACAGCATCAGGCAAGATGTTGAAGAGAGAAAAATGGACCTGGATATGGCGCACCCTCCGAAAACCAACCACAAATGTGACGAGATGGGATCTAGACTGGAATCATCAAAGGAAAAAATAAAACCAGGCAGAACAGAAATAGTGGTCAGTAGCCAATAAGATAAAGAAACATGGAACCACCTGGAAATTAATTCAGAAAGCTGCAAGTAATACAGTGCGTTGGAGAAGTGTTGTTTCGGGCCTGTGCTCTAGCCTAGGAAATAGTCGCAGCAGCCCCGGAGCGGGCAATCAATCTATATGTTTGTTCTGTGATCAAACATATGACAAAGACAACATTTGTAAAACCACAACTGTTAAAATAGGTTCTAGGTAAGAAGACGTGATACGGAACTGAGAAACTCTAAATTGCTAACAACATTGACAACTGGTGATATGATTGTTATTTACTCAATGTACCATTTGTGCTGCATTACCAGATTACGAACTCGCGAGACGACAACACTGACCTAAAGGAAGGGAAAGATGGGAACTTCAGCAGATGGTTTTATATGTTGAGAATTGGTGGGCTATATTGAAGAGACTCGGCAGGATGAAGCTATCAGTCCTGTTATCAAACTGTCTCAACATTATAAGGTATGCCCACAGGCTGACAGAACAAGAGACACACGAAGCATATAGTGGAAGAGTGCATTCATTTAAATTAAAGGGAGATAGTTACGTTGTAGTCCAGATCTGAGACCACAGCAGCAATGGTATGTTGTTAATACTTTAGATAATGGAAGGTAAAACGTGTACTAGAACCTGTACTCAGGGGGGATCCGGGGTTAATGAACCTCCATTTTTAATGAATTTTTACTTCAACACATGTAGAAATAATCCTGGAACTACCATTAGTTATTAATTTAACTATAAATTGTAACTATCATTTCTTCAGTTACAATTAACTGCTACAATCTGATTACCCCTCAAAGCAACAACTATCAGATGGCATGTGGACAATGAAACCATTGTCTAATCGAGACCCCTTTTCAAATACGTGTAACCCGGCCTTCTGAGATGTATGTATACGCCATTATCCAGAAATCTTATGATTGGGTATGACTAGAAATTGGACAACGATAACTAGCTAACACGGGTTTAATGCAGTGGTGCAGTGGTGTGCCAATATATCTTGTATACTTCAAAACATTTATGTCTGAGTCGGCGTCAATTATGTACTGCTTTATTTAGTTGCATACAAGTATCCAATTATCCATTTGCCTGGGTTGTTACTAAAAAGAATTGTTTATCCCGACAACACGCTTTTTGAAATACGCGAGCTTTTGTTCAGACAGCATAGACAACTAACCACATATCAGACACGCGTGACGCTAACGAAACGACCCGAAATTAATAAACAAACGAAAAGCGGCAACTTGTGCGGGAA
>BSQZ01000088.1:2040000-2047500 GCA_033239005.1 Lamellibrachia satsuma | reverse complement strand
TACACTTTAACTATAGTCTATATATACACTTGTCTTGTGGAACCATGGCATACGTCAGAGTCACGTAGAAGACTCTGTGTGGTACACAGTGATGTATTCAGATTGTTGTGCAGTGAACCCAGAAACTGAAGTATTTGTCAAAACTAAGAAATAGCGGTGTTAACGACTAATTTTGTTTGCCCCTTAGCCTAGGTTTAGTTTTGACGTCGGGTGTCACATGTTTGTGTCACGGGGATTACCCACTGTTAGTAGTCTATAATTTTAGTCCAGCCTATCTTTTATATGGGTGTAGTATTACAGAGTAAAGTGATTGAAATTAATAGTTGATATGCTAAAACGGATTTCATTGAATATCATAGAAAGGTTTGTATTACTCCTTAATGATTAATATTTCTATAGATAATAAAACAAATTTAGTACTAAAATAATATCAAACAGTAAAGTGTAAACTGAAAGAGTAACCTATGTTATCTTTGATGTGTAGTGGTAATTCTTAATAATAATAATTATGATGATAGTGCCCAAGCGAATATATTATTTGCACTTTTAATGTTCACACTATCTACTATATGGAATCATTATTTCCATAACATATATTATTTTATTTATCATTAATTAAGTTATATTTGAAATAGGTTACTGCACAAGACAATATATGCAGCATATGTTACTATTAGTATTATATTACATACGCCCTGGGTATATGCACTACACATGTCGCTGTTTTCACTAACACCTTGCTTAGTTTAGTGCGGCATGCCTCTTAATAATTGTATAGCTAGATTTGCCAGTACTTTATATTCTAATCACATACTTTTCCCAAAGTATGATGTTCTTCTTTGTCTAAGAAAAGTCGTGATATCTTTGTATCTATTATTTGGAAAATTTGCATTTACTATAAATTATAGGAAAGGTGTAAACACTATATTAGAGCTGTAGTTTGTCACCTGCACTAGTTCGTTCTTAGATTTCCTGCGGCATTGCCATTGGAGTAGTAAGGCTAGAACAGCATTATGTTTAACATCAATAACCTACAATTTTACTTTTTGCGGTAGCCTAAATATAGACATGTTAGGTTTTTCTTACATATTGTTCAATTTGAACAATCTCTTAAAAAACTCAACAACACAAGTGTTACATTATCCTGGATGTGTGTGTTGCATATTTTGCATGTATATTCTACTTCCAAAGGGCACCCACTGTGTGAAGTCCTACCCCTGCCTTGGCGTGGGATAGCAATTTTTTTATATTTCATATACATACATCCTTCGCCCTGGCCTGGGGTCGGGCTGCATGAATAATATAAATATAGCATGGTGTGTAAGCTTAATTCAGTTGATATAATATTTAGATTAGCTATATTATGTTATAAACACATAATTATATATTATTTGCTATATTCCCAACTCAAAACTGGCGAAATGTTTTAAATCACTGCCTAATTCTTTACAGTGACAAAACGAAGTGGCTGTATTACCATGGCCATGACATTGGCATTGCCATTGGCAGTTCACGGAATAATTTTATTTTGCAGCACACATACACTTCGCATATATCGTATTGGTATGCCTTAATGACATAATAATGTCCAGTATGGCATGTTATAAATCGTTCAATTAAACCACATAGTTTTAATTTCTGTAGACACATTTCGTGTGAATCATGACTCTGACTCGGCAGTTGAAATAGAATGTTGTCGTCCTGCAGCAGCTGTAAATGAATGGTCCCCGTCGCCAAAAAAACCGCTACTAAAAGTAAACTATCACTTGTTTTGCGGTGTCTGTCGCTGCTGCGGTTACGTTTGGCAAATGTTCGTTAAATAGTGCAGTTTGAGCCATCAAACAAAATCTTTCACATATGTCGTATTCCATCAGGTCTTCATACGGATAAAACTCGGAAGTAGGCGGCCTGGACCCTAAAATCGGACAGCTTATCTTCTGAAAACGGACGAACTTTCAACGACTTCAATAAATTTATGCGTGAGCTGCCATTTTTATTTATGCTTGAGCACGGGGTTGAGCACGGTCTTGAGCATACTCATGATTTCAGCATTTCGTGCTCAACGCTGAACACGATTTCGTGCTCAAGGTGTTTTATAACCTCGCCTGAGTTTGAGCATAGTGTGAAAGCGAGGCTTGAGCATGAAACCGTGCTCAATTGAGTTGAGTACGGTTTATAACCTCGGGCCCTGGGCTGAGGTCCAGGCAGATATTTTTAGTTTTGAGTGTAAGGGATGTACGAAGATGAAGGAACTAGAGGTGGAGTTGGAAGAGCTGAAGCTGCTCGCTGTGGCAATGGTGGGAAGGGAACAGGGGGTTGTGCCAGTAGTTCCGGTGGGGGAACAGTAGACGATAAAGTGGGGAAAGACACAAGAGATGCTAGGGAGAGCTCACGTCAGCCTGGGAGGAAGCTGAGAGGAGGGAAGGTGACAGGTCGTATTGAGACGGGAAGGAAAGGAACGGGAGGGAAGACAACCGAAGTGAAGGAGAGGGGAGTTGGGGAGACAGGAGGAAAGGAGAAGAGAGTGGGGGAGACGGGAGGGAAGACAACCGGAGGGAAGGAGAAGGGAGTGGGGGAGACGGGAGGGAAGACAACCGGAGTGAAGGAGAGGGGAGTGGGGAGAAAGGACGGAAGGAGAAGGGAGTGGGGAGACGGGAGGGAAAACAACCGGAGTGAAGGAGAGTGGAGTGGGAGAGACAAGAGCAAAGGAGTGGGAAGTGGGGGAGACAGGAGGGAAGGGGTCAGTACAGAGTGTGATGGAAGGGATCGAACGGAAGAGTTATTCTGCAGCAGTGATAGAGGTGGTGAGGAAGAGAGCGAGGGTGTTTGTGGGGATTCGATAGTTAGGAAGACCGACAGAGTCTTAAACAAGGGAGATGATGTGGTGGTCTGCATGCCTGGAGCCAAAATAGAGGCGATAACTGAAAGGGTAAAAAACATCGTTTCGGGTTTAGTACACGTAGGGACAAATAACGTAGAGAGGGAGGGTACAACAGCCATAGTTAGGAAATATAGGCAGTTGGTCAGAACACTAAAACAGACGCGGGTTGACCAGGTAATACTGTAAGGGATTTTACCTGTAATGGGCAGGAGGGGTCACAAATATCGAAATTGTCGGGGGATGGCAATTAACATGTTAGTCCAGAAGCTATGTAGGGAAGAGAAAGTTGGATTTGTGGATTTATGGAGAAGTTTTGTTGGGAGGGCTGATATGTACATGAACGATGGGCTTCAACTAAGTGGAAAGGGGGCGGCAGTATTCGCGGACAAACTTTCAGCAGCAGTAGATAGTGACACGGGTACAATGACAAATATTTTTGGAAGTAAACATTCTTTAAACTAGAAGTGCAGGGGGGTTACTTAGAGGTATCTCAAGCAGAACAAGAGGGTACTAGCACAGACAAACCAATATTAAATCATCCGAAAAACATATCTGAAAAAGGTTATAGATGCGTATGTTTAAATGCAAGGAGCATAGTAAATAAGAAAAACGAGTTAAACATTATGGTACAAGATATTGACCCTCACATAATTGGTATAACTGAATCATGGGCCAACACATATATATCAGATGCTGAATTGGGACTGACAAGATACGTAATGTTTAGGAAAGATCGAATAGGAAGAAGGGGAGGGGGAGTTATTTTATATGTTAAAGAATCTATTCAGGCTTATGAAATAAAACTAGAAAGGGAAGCAGATTGCGATGAAGCTGTTTGGTGCAGAATTGTTTGAGGAAATTCAAAATTAACTGTTGGATTAGTTTACCGAAGTCCAAACATAAACGAAGAGGACAACACAAAAATATAAAACGCTATAAAGGAAGTTAGTAAAGGGGATTGTATCATAATGGGAGATTTTAACCATGGACACATACAATGGAATTCTCTAGAGAGCACAGGGATTGAGGACCAACAATTTCTTTTTTTTTTACTCAGCACGTGCTAGAAACAACCAGGGGAGAAGATGTATTAGATATAGTTTTGTCATCACAAAAAGAATTAGTGGACAATGTAAAAATATTTGAACCATTGGGTAATAGTGACCATAATCAAATACATTTTGACATCAATGTAAAATCAGAAAGTAAAAATAAGAAAGCGTACAAGAGAAACTTCCACAAAGGTAACTACAAAGATATGAGAAAATACTTAGCAAAGCTAGATTGGAATAACATGCTGATGAATAAGACCGCAATTGTATGTTGGAATATTCTAAAATATGAAATTGAGAGTACCATCGATAAATGTGTTCCCTTCCAAAAAAAAGGAAAACGGTGTAGAAATAAACATTTGTCAAAAGAGGCTATTAGAAAAATAGTGTTAAAACAAACTATGTGGAGGGTTTATAGGCGTACCAGATAGGAAGAAGACTATGCAAATTACAAAGAGGCACTTAATGCAGCTACAACTGAAATCAGACAATCTAAAAGAAGCTATGAGCAAAAACTAGCATGTAACATAAAACATGACAGCAAGAGTTTTTATGCATATGTCAGGAGTAAACAAAACGTACAAGACAAGGTTGGACCTCTAGAAGACAGCGCTGGAAATATAGTATCACAGGGGTTTTTAATGGCGGAAGACCTAAATGGTTACTTCAGTTCAGTGTTTACCAAAGAAGATATTAGTTCATTACCAGTTGCTGATGCTAAATTTCAGGAGGCTAAATCTGACTATTTAGGTCCCTTAGTTGTAACTCCAGAATTGGTAGCTAAGAAAATAAAGGCAATGAAGGATAACAAATCACCGGGAGTGGAAGGGATTCCTCCAAAATTACTAATGGAAACAGTAGAACAAATCAGTATACCACTTGCAAGAGTATTCAACTTGTCATTAAAAGAGGGAGTTGTTCCGTTTGAATGGAAAGAAGCAAACATCATACCATTATTTAAAAAGGGTTCGAGAAATAAGTCAGAAAATTACAGAACAGTGAGTTTAACGTCAGTGATTTGTAAATTATTAGAAAGGTTAATTAAAGACCATATGGTGGACTTCCTCGTTAAGCATAAATTATTAAATTCATCTCAACATGGATTCCTTAAAGCGAGGTCATGCTTAACAAATATGTTATGTTCTTTGGACGAAATCACTTAGTGGATAGACGTGGGATCGCCAGATATTATCTACTTAGAGTTTCAGAAAGCTTTTGACAAAGTGCCACATCAAAGATTACTACTTAAGTTGGGGGATGAGGGAGTGATCGATTATTTTTCATACAGTACAAAGATCTATCAGCTAACTCAGAGGTATGAGAATGTGTCAGTCTATTTCTATGACCGGGAATACAGGAAGCTGCAAGCCAGTCATAACTTTAGGTGGGGAACCGACATCCCACATCTGCATACAATGCAGCTTACCCCACGTGTCCCCCGCAACAACCCCCGCCCCCACCGAATCAGGTCAAATCAGGCCAGCGTCCAGGGCCAGTGACGGTAGATGGCAGGGCAATCTGCAAACTGTTTAACACAAGAATAGGTTGTAGCTATGTAGACTGCAAGTTTGTCCATGCCTGCTCGTTCAAGGGGTGCACTCAAACACACCCTGCCACGTCACACCATTAGGGACCAGGTCAAGCGTATAGCTATCCTAGATAGGAAATTCCGGCAGTGAGTCCAGGCCAGGACTAAATCTCGGGGTATGGCGGACAGAATTAGCAGATGATGCAGATAGAGAATTTTTGTTAGGTGGGCTGGAAAATGGGTTTGACATTGTCGACAGAGATGTCCAGGTTGTACCGGTCGAGGTGGAAAATCACCCATCTGCCAGGCCAGGATCCCCAAATTACCTAGTAATCAAGCGGCAAGTTCTCCATGAAATTTCTGAGGGAAATTACGTTGTGTGTGACAGCAAGCCGAATTTTATAAGCCCACTAGGGGCAATTCCGAAGTCTACAGGCGGTATACGGCTGATTCACGATTGTAGCCGACCCTTAGGTAATTCCTTAAACGACTATGCAACTTTAGAATTTTCACAAAGGTTTCAAAGTATTGATGATGCCACCTCCCTGGTACAACCTGGCGATTACATGGCCAAAGTTGACTTAAAATCGGCTTACATGTCAGTGTCAATAAGTGAAGAAAGTCAACAGTTTACTGGATTAATATGTGTACTTAATGATCAAGCAGTATATCTGCGTGACACTAAGTTGCTCTTTGTTTCAAAACTGGCACCTGGTATATTTCACCGCTTAACACAGGCAGTCAAGCGGATGATGATTAGGCGGTGCTTTACTGCGGTGGTAGTGTACCTTGATGATTTTTTCATTTGTGCACCGACCTTGAATAAATGTATTGTAGCAATGAATACCTTAGTGGTATTATTGCGACGTTTGGGTTTTTCTATCAACTGGGATAAAGTAATTGATCCAACTCGTCTTACCTTCTTGGGTATTGAAATTGATGCAGCAACTATGGTTAAGCGTCTGCATTCAGGAAAATTGTTAGCGCTTAAAGTAGAACTAGAAGTATTTGCGAAACGTAAACGAGCAAGCAAGCGGCAGCTACAGTCCTTAGCAGGCAAACTTCACTGGGCGGCAGGGGTGGTCTACGGCGGGAGAGTTTTCGTCCGGCGAATTTTAGACGCAATTTGTACATTACGGGCTGCAAATTACAAATGTGTATTAACACTAGAAATGCGAAGGGACATCCAGTGGTGGAAGGAATTTATGCATTCTTTCAATGGTATGTCCCTTATTATAGATAAGGGACCAGATGTTATTGTACATACAGATGCTTGTGATGTAGGAGCTGGCGTTACTACGAGGGCGACTATTTTTACTGTAACTGAGCGGTAGACTGGCCCGAGGTTCAGGACCGTCATATCAACTTTAAAGAATTGGCTGCGGTTGTGTTAGCAGCACAGAGATGGGGGCCGTTGCATTGTTATGTGGCGATTGTCTGTATATATCCACATGCTTACTATGTATGGTGACTATTCGCACATGATGTGGTTATTGCATAACATTAAAACAATGCAGATCTACAAGTTCACCCACAACCGTGTCTTACTTTTATTTCACAAACCTGACCGAGTGTCAGGGCGGTTTATTACTAACAGGCACGATTAATGTGAGAATTAAAATATTTTAATTATGTATTAATCAGGGGTGGTGGAAAGGTGGTTCCCTTTGCATTACTATGTACTATGTTAGTCACTAGGTTACTCAAATCTTAATTTCGTAGGACACGGCCCAATCATGCAAAGCCAGGGCCAGCAGCCAATCAGCTGTAGGCACGGTCCTATTTAAACTGGTGTTTGGCGGCAAATCGGCCACTTGCTTCAGCAGCCGCCGTTCTAATAAATTCGTCGATAGCCATCGACAGCGTTACTATGTTTTTAACCGGTTAATTTTAAGCTCCCACCCACCATCCCGTATTAACTGTTTTACTTATGTTTGTAGTTAATTATTGTATCAATGTATTGTGTAGATGTTAGTTAGTAGGTAGTCTTACTTGTAGATCAGGGAGTTTGCATTGGGAGTTTGCATTGTTATGTGGCG
>BSQZ01000088.1:2010000-2030000 GCA_033239005.1 Lamellibrachia satsuma | reverse complement strand
AATATATATATATATATATATACATATATATATATATACATATATATATATATATATATATATATATATATATATATATATATATATATATATATATATATATATACATTCATGTTAATTTTTACTAATTAATGTTATCCCCTATGTAATTTACTTGGCTCGGAATGGACTGTGCCAATATTTACGGCGCTATATAAATGTACTTATTATTGTTATTATTGACATTGATATTATCATCATTATCATCATCGTGGTTATCATCAACTTCGCCGTCGCCATCGTTATCGTTATCGTTATCGTTATCCTTATACTTATCGTTATCATTATTATTTCAGCTTGTGCAGTCCAAGAATGCCAGAACGGTGGCACCCTGGAGAAGTGGCAGTGTGCGTGTAAATGCGTAGGCGGGTGGACCGGTGGAGATTGTGCAGGTTCGTTGTGTCGAACATCATCCCAAACAACGTTGCCTTCTTCCAGCCTCCATTGTGGTTCTTTTAAACTTTAATCGTAGTATTCATTTTCCAGAACAGTCAGTAGTCATTGCTTTTAGTTAACCTAGGGAGGTGTTGACTGAAGTGGTTTAATGCGTGATGACATGACATTTTTGTATTTCATCACCAAAACTAGTTGCACAAGTTGACCTGTATGTACTGATATCTATATATGCAGCACGTATATTTGTGTGCATTACTAGTTACATGACACGACTTCTACGTGTCATTACTTAGACATACTGTGCTGGTAGGTGCAGACGGCTTAATCAGGTGGCGTAGTTTAATACATAATGTGCTGTGAAACGTTTCTGACATAACCCATTTAAATACAGTGCTTACCGACAACGTCGTTTAATACCAACATATTCAAATAATAAGTTCCATATGCACAGATGCAACAGTTATGTATTGTTAACGTGTCCAGCTAAGGTGCATATCAAATCTACACGCAGCTGGATAAACAATATAAATGTGTGTGCTCCCTTTATTGACAGCGTGCCCGATGTCAGAATGCAAGAATGGCGGAACATTTGACGCCGTCACCTGCTCTTGCACTTGCCCGACAGGATACGGCAGCGCCGACTGTACGTGCAACATTCTCTACGGCATTACTGGCTAGTAGAAGCTAGTTACTTATCAGTGATTTATACTAGGAAAAGTACACACAGCAACTGTCCCCAGCCTTTAAACTAGTAGCACATGGGTGGTCTATCGAATGAAAGCAACTGTTCCCAGCCTTTGAACTAGTAGCACATGGATGGTCTATCGAATGAAAGCAGTTATCCCTACCCTTTAAACTAGTAGCACATGGATGGTCTATCGAATGAAAGCAACTGTCCCCAGCCTTTGAACTAGTAGCACATGGATGGTCTATCGAATGAAAGCAGTTATCCCTACCCTTTAAACTAGTAGCATATGGATGGTCTATCGAATGAAAGCAACTGTCCCCAGCCTTTAAACTAGTAGCACATGGATGGTCTATCGAATGAAAGCAACTGTACCCAGCCGTTAAACTAGTAGCACATGGATGGTCTATCGAATGAAAGCAGTTATCCCTACCCTTTAAACTAGTAGCACATGGATGGTCTATCGAATGAAAGCAACTGTCCCCAGCTTTTAAACTAGTAGCACATGGATGGTCTATCGAATGAAAGCAACTATCCCCAGTTTTGTTTTAATACAATATAAAGGATGGACATGTGATTATTGGGTAAGCAGCATGAGTCTTAGTTATGTTTAGTTTATCAGTTGAACGTACATACTGCGGTGTACGCATTACAACCAAAATTGTTCATTTGTAATCAGTTATAAGTGTCGTGTTTCATGCTTTTAATTAGCAACCTTCGACAGTCTAAACTAAGTCTCTTTGTGAATAGTGAGAAATATTGTGTTGTATTGTTACAGCTTGTTCATAACAAAACAAAACTATTCACTTCAGGGTATTATTTCCTCACGACTACACTTTGTGCTACTTGATTTCATTAGCCACCAGCAGCCAACTTGATTACTTCGTAGTGATGCATTTCGAAGAACTATGAGTGCTACATTTTGCCTAGTAATTAAAAAAATAATTATCATTTTAAAATCACTGTGTAGCAATAATATGAGCTATGCTTCACATGGTGGATCTTTATTTAAACAAGACGGCTTGGGAGTTTGGTACCTGGGGTTTGATACTTGAGGGTTTAGTACTTGGGGTTTGATACTTGAGGGTTTGGTACTTGGGGTTTGATACTTGAGGGTTTGATACTTGGGGGGTTTGGTACATTGGGGTTTGATACTTGAGGGTTTGGTACTTGGGGGATTTGGTGCATTGGGGTTTGATACTTGAGGATTTGGCACTTGCAGGTTTGGTACTCGGTGGTTTGATACTTGGGTGTTTGGCACTTGGGGTTTGATACATTGGGGTATGGTAGTTGAGGGTTTGGCATTTCGGGGTTTGATACTTAAGGGTTTGATACTTGGGGGTTAGTACTTGGGGGTTTGATACTTGGGGGTTTGATACTTGGGGGTTTGGTACTTGGAGGTTTGATGCTTGAGGGTTTGGCACTAGGGGGTTTGGCACTTGTGGTTTGATACTTGGGGGTTTGGTACTTGGGGGGTTTGATACTTGGGGGTTTGGTACTTGTCGGTTTGATACTTGAGGGTTTGGCACTTGGGGGTTTGGTACTTTGGGGTTTGATACTTGGGGGTTTGGTACTTGGGGTTTTGATACTTGGGGGTTTGGTACTTGGGGGTTTGATACTTGGGGGTTTGATACTTGACGGTTTGATACTTGAAGGTTTGGCACTTGGGGGTTTGGTACTTTGGGGTTTGATCCTTTGGTGTTTGGTACTTGCGGTTTTGATACTTGGGGGTTTGATACTTCGGGGTTTGGTACTTGGGGGTTTGATACTTGGCGGTTTGATACTTGGCGGTTTAATACTTGAGGGTTTGGCCCTTGGGGTTTGGTACATTGGGGTTTGATACTTGGGGTTTGGGACTTCGGGGTTTGGTACTTAAGGGTTTGATACTTGGGGGTTTGATACTTGGGGGTTTGATACTTGGGGGTTTGGCACTTGGGGTTTGATACATTGGGGTATGGTAGTTGAGGGTTTGGCATTTCGGGGTTTGATACTTAAGGGTTTGATACTTGGGGGTTAGTACTTGGGGGTTTGATACTTGGGGGTTTGATACTTGGGGGTTTGGTACTTGGAGGTTTGATGCTTGAGGGTTTGGCACTAGGGGGTTTGGCACTAGTGGTTTGATACTTGGGGGTTTGGTACTTGGGGGGTTTGATACTTGGGGGTTTGGTACTTGTCGGTTTGATACTTGAGGGTTTGGCACTTGGGGGTTTGGTACTTTGGGGTTTGATACTTGGGGGTTTGGTACTTGGGGTTTTGATACTTGGGGGTTTGGTACTTGACGGTTTGATACTTGAAGGTTTGGCACTTGGGGGTTTGGTACTTTGGGGTTTGATCCTTCGGTGTTTGGTACTTGCGGTTTTGATACTTGGGGGTTTGATACTTCGGGGTTTGGTACTTGGGGGTTTGATACTTGGCGGTTTGATACTTGGGGGTTTGGTACTTGGGGGGTTTGATACTTGGGGGTTTGGTACTTGTCGGTTTGATACTTGAGGGTTTGGCACTTGGGGGTTTGGTACTTTGGGGTTTGATACTTGGGGGTTTGGTACTTGGGGTTTTGATACTTGGGGGTTTGGTACTTGACGGTTTGATACTTGAAGGTTTGGCACTTGGGGGTTTGGTACTTTGGGGTTTGATCCTTCGGTGTTTGGTACTTGCGGTTTTGATACTTGGGGGTTTGATACTTCGGGGTTTGGTACTTGGGGGTTTGATACTTGGCGGTTTGATACTTGGCGGTTTAATACTTGAGGGTTTGGCCCTTGGGGTTTGGTACATTGGGGTTTGATACTTGGGGTTTGGGACTTCGGGGTTTGGTACTTAAGGGTTTGATACTTGGGGGTTTGATACTTGGGGGTTTGGTACTTGGGATTTTGATACTTGGGGGTTTGGTACTTAGGGATTTGATACTTGGGGTTTGGTACTTGGAGGTTTGATACTTGGAGGTGTGTTACTTGGGGGTTTGATACTTGGGGGTTTGGCACTTGGGGGTTTGGTACTTGGGAGTTTGGTACTTGGGGTTTGATACTTGGGGGTTTGGTACTTGGGGGTTTGGTACTTGGGGGTTTGGTACTTGGGGGTTTGGTAATTGAGTGTTTGGCACTAGGGGGTTTGGCACTTGGGGGTTTGATACTTGGGGTTTGGTACTTGGGGGTTTGGTAGTATGGGGTTTGATACTTGGGGTGTTGGTACTTGGGGTTTTGATACTTGAGAGTTCGACACTAGGTGGTTTGGCACTTGGGGGGTTGGTACTTGGGGGTTTGGTACTTGGGGGTTTGGTACTTGGGTGTTCGGTACTTGGAGTTTGGTACTTGCGGCGCGGCTCTTTCAGCTCACGAACGATATAAACTGTATTCTGTGTCGATACAGGCGGATGCGGCGACAACCCCGAGCCGTTCCAAAATCACGATAAGACATTCAAATGTTCCGCCGGATGGATCGTGACCAATCGTCTGTGTACTTGCCCGAAATGGGGCCCAGCTCTGAAAGAAAACTGCCCCCTCACGTGCAAGTAAGTAATATATATATATATATATATATATATATATATATATATATATATATATATATATATATATATATATATATATATATATGATACGGAAGGTGCGAACACAGTGAGCAGAAAAACCTAACATCATGATGGAGACAAAGAAAAAGCAATCATCTGAATAATAACAAAAGGATATTCAACTATGTATTAACCTACGTCATCTGGTAAGGTAGTGTAGAATAAACGGGTTGCTAAAACATTATGGACCAATTAGGTTACGAAGTGGTTAAATAGTAAAAATAAAACATTATGGTGGAATTATGGACGAATTAGGTTACGAAGTGGTTAAATAGTAAAATAACACATTATGGTGGCCTTATGGGCCAATTAGGTCACGAAGTGGTTAAATAGTAAAAATAAAACATTGTTGTGGCTTTATGGACTAACTAGGTTACGAAGTGGTCAACTAATAAAAACAAAACATTGTGGTGGCTTTATGGACAAACTAGGTTACGAAGTGGTTAACTCGTAAAAATAAAACATTGTCGTGGCCTTATGGACAAATTAGGTTACGAAGTGGTTAAAGAGCAAAAATAAAAATTTAAGATTAGTGTACCTGTTTAGATATAGGCTTATCATCTGTAATACAAGTTGACGTTCCAAATATATCAACAATTTATGTTAAACAACTACCAGTACTTGTAGATTGTTTCTGGACACCGGTGTGTAAAATGAATATACCATCTTGTGTAGATATACCCACCAGGCGCATGATTTTCTCTCCGCCTATGTTGAAAAGAATGGGTGATAATGGACACCCTTGCCTAACACCTTTCTCAGACGGAAAGTAGTCTGACTGTTCGTAACCTACTCTTGCCACACCTGTTGGTTTAATATATTGCTTTCGTGCAAGCCACGCCAGGTGTTTAAGTATACAAAATGCCAGCAGGGATTCCTGCAGGGCACAATTTCAAAGAGTGTAAAAATCTATGAACATAAGCCGCTCAGTATCGCTGTTCTTAACGTCTGTGTTCTCTGTTATGTTATGGAATACCAGCATTGCCTCTGAAGTACCCTTTCCTTGCACAAAGTCAAACTGTTCTTCACACACTTCTGAGCCTGTATAATATGGCATTCTTCTTCTGGTGATATCCAACAGTATCTGAGATGTGTGGATTATTAAACTCAAAGTGCTGTGTTTTGTGCAGGTTTGTGTACCTGCAATGTTGGGAAATATTATCACTTCGAATGCAATATGTTGACCACTCTCCTGTTCTCCAGACATATTCAATGATTTCCTTAAAACTATAGACTATATTGTCTAATCCTGCTCTAAGGTGTTGTGAAGTCTTAAAATTACCTACATAGATATAGGACAACTTTGCTAGTTTGCCTGGCCGAGCTAGCGATAATTGTTTGTTTATTTTGTTTGATTCATTGGTGTTCTTACAGCACATGCCCCATACCGGGAACGGAAGGCCGTGAGTAGACAACGGAACTGAAAGGAGGCGTGAGGTAAAGGCGTAACACGGACACGGCTGTGGACACGGAAACGGACATTTTCGGACGATGACACGGAACAACGAGCTCACTTACAATTACTATGCATAGAACGCATAGATATTGCACTCAACCTGCTGGTTGCTGCATAGACATAAATACCAATTCAAGCACTCGTTTGCAATTTAACATGCCCAAGTATGTACATTGAATTCCAATTTAATAGTTTTACTTTCCCCCCCCCCCCATTTGCCTTAAGTAGTATTAATATTCGTGATGGATACATTGTTGAATTGTTTATATAATTCATCAACACGTGCTAGTCTACACTAGCAATACTTATTGCTTTTGGTACCAGTGTGAACACATTTCTAATGATTGTAATTTCACAACACTTGGTGTATTTCGTGGCGCAGCTTCTAGAAATAAATATTATAAAATGTTCATCGCGTTTTCTTTTATATCATCAGCAAGCAGCAACTGGAAATGCTCAAGCACTTTTGACAACAGTATGAACATCCCCACACGTAATTTATGTAGATTTATGCAAAGTGAGGTTCCTATCTACATGATATATGATTGATTTTTTTTAAACCATTACATTGTATATCAGCTTCTAAGCAACACATAAAACATGATTTTCATCTTCTTCCAACTCATGACTGTTTTAGCCACATATCAAATGTTGCTAGAGTATTGTTAGGTGTCTAAACCAACATTTTCAAGATGAAGCAATCCATTTCTGCCACAGACAGTATCCATAGATGGTGGCCGTGTTGAAATCCAAGATAACCAATATGTGCACATGTAGCCTCGATTAACGAGACTCCGTGAGGTGGCGCCACAATTTGTCGATCACATCCGCCTCGTTGTAAACATCCGGGTTCCGTCACAATGAAAAACACTGGGTAAACATTCGGGCAGACATGCCACATCTGTTCCAATTGGGTCCTATCTGCATTTTCAAACAGAAACTCTGTATCAACTCTAATATGTGTGTGTGTGTGTGTGTGTGTGTGTGTGTGTGTGTGTGTGTGTGTGTGTGTGTGTGTGTGTGTGTGTGTTTGTGTGTGTATGTATATATATATATGTGTGTGTGTATATGTGTATATATATATGTGTATATATATATATATATATATATATATATATATATATATATATATATATATATATATATATATATATATATATATATATATATATATATATATATATATATGTATATATATATATATGTATATATATATATATATATATATATAAATTTATATCATCAGAGACAATTTATTTATAAATATAATCGCATGAGTAACGTGCACTTCACTTCAGGTGCTCTTTCACGTCGTACACCCCGGACGCCGACACTTTCACATCTCGTGAGCACAAACTACATCTAGCAAACCGATCGCCAAGCTTTCATTCGACGATCAATCCCTAAACTGCCTTTTCCAATCGGTATTAAACTTTCCGGAGCACTTGCGGCGTCGTTCGGGTGGCGGAGCCATGTTGCATGTGAGCGATATTTAAAAAACAATTAAATAGGACGATCTCATTGGTTCAATTTGAATAAAAGAGAGTGACGCCATCTATCGGGAGAAATAACATATTAAAATCAAATGTAATCCGCTAGGTTTCGCTTGAAACTTGCTAACTTCCGCTGCAATCGCCAACAATAGTTTGCGATTCGTCTGTCATACATTATATCGTTACTAACACAAAGGATACGTATCTTAGTACGATTTTCCCCTCAATTTGTAACAAATCCGTATGAAAATGTGATACGGCCGTATCAATATCAAAACCCTAATAATCCGTATAACATACGGGAAATCCGTACGATGTGGCAATGCATATGATACAACTATAAACTTAAATGACATTGAAACAAATCAAGCAATAAAATAAAGCAGAATAAATATTTAACATTTGTGTAATATTGCCACCGGCTTTCGCGTGAGTAGAAGCACCCTCGGCCTCGTCTCGCACGAACCTGCCTGTGCCCAACGGCATCTACTGATTGTCCGTCAACTGACTGTCCAGCAATCGGCAAAAAGTTAACAAACCAAACGAAATCAACTGAACTGAAATATATCGCCACCGTAAATCAATCAGATCAGTGATGCCGCCTTGCGCTATCAATAAAAATAAGGGTACGCGGCCAAACTGTGTTCTAGCGTGAGTGTGACAAGGCGAGCGTGAGATGGATCAGCAAGATTAGCACACATGTATATTTCATAGCAAAGCTTCTATGGGACATAATTATGGTGTCTACACGATCGTATCCTGGAAGCTACATAGGATTACATAGCGGAAGATAAATGTCGAGCATTGTTTCGCCTAGCGAATAGTCAGGGAGCAGTCCCAACCTACAATTGACCGGTAGCGCCATCGGGTGAACTTAAAGATAGTTTATTCAAAATGGCCTTTTGTGATACTGCTTCATAGCTTAATTTCTATGCGACAACATTGTGGTGGGTAGACTACGGGTGGCTACTCGGGGGTAGTCTTACTACTGCGATTGTTTCTTTACTATTTTAGAAGTGTTGCAACAGTATCATGGAAGCCTTATTGCGTAGCGGATTTCGCAGTTATGTTAGTAACAATTTCGAAGTCGTTCGCTTATCATTAAGGTTTCGCATAACGATGAAATAGGGTAGCAATCCCACATTATAAACGACTAGTGGCGCCATCACTTGGATTTGGTGGCAGTTTATTCAAAATGGCGAATTCATTTTTGGTTGTGCTTCATCAGTATGGTTTGTTTTTTGTACAATTAGTTCGTCAACGTTATTAAGTGTGAATTTACAGTTTAAATTGTCTTTGAGGTAGTGCTTGACATTCGTATCTTCTGAGTAGGTTATATTATTGACAAGATTGGTACCGATGTTTGTAAAAACGTATTAAATGCGTTGGCTATCTCTAGTGTGTTTGATGTTTCTTTGTTATTTATAATGAAAGATTCGGCAAAACATTTCTTGTTGTTTTTTCTTGAAATAATTTCATTTATAGTTTTCTATGTGTTTCTGATGTCAGATTTATATTTAGCGACGGTGGACGCAAAATAATGTTGTTTGGATGCGCGTATGCTTCTCTTTAGTATAGTATTATATGTTTTTAAGTTTATACACATTATTTCATATTCCCGTGAGTTAGGATCTGTTAGTTTCATTCTCTTATATAACTTATCTCGAAATTTTATGGATTTCAGTAGACCCATGGTGATCCATTTGGATGTTTTATGTTTATATTTATCAAATTTCACGAATTTGCTCAACGTATGATTATTCTTGGCATTTTCAATTACTTGTATAATATTGTAACTTAAATTGGGGTCTGTGGTCAAACGTTTGTCTAGTTTGTTGTACAAATTGTATGCACTAATCTCATTTATTATATTTTGAATAGCTTTCTTGTTTTGTAAGTTTATTTTCATCCATTTAGGATTTGGTGGATTGAATAACGAAATTTCTAAGAAAATAAAGCAAGGGAAGTGATCTGATAATTTGTTTATTAATATACCAAATATAGCTGTGGATGTTGAACTCAGAAATTTACAGAATATATTATCAATTAGGTAACCATTGGAGCGGGATAACCTTGTTGGAAGTGTGATTTGTGGAAATAGACTATGGGATGTCAAAAGATCAAAGAATTCGTTGCATATTGCAATTTCGTCTATCTTAAGGAGATAAAGATTGTAGTCTCCGGCTAAGATAATAGTTATGTTCGATTTTTCTATGGATAAGATTACTGTAGTGAATTCATTAATACAATGCCTAATATGTTCTCTTACTGTATATGTTACCAATAGTAATTGCTTTTGATAATTTGTCAGTCCCTCCCAATATTCGTACATGTTTATGTTTAACTGTACTTCATATTGGAATATATTATCTACATATATTATTAAGCCTCCATTCTTACTACTGCTCTTTCCTTGCGCAATGCAGTCATACCCAGGTATATTTGATAAATCGGTCAGGTTGGATAGCCAGCATTCTTGTAGGCAAATCACGTTAAATGTATAATGTATGTCCTATAGTGAACTAACGAATGCTAATAATTCATCAGTTTTAGCATTTACACATTGAATATTTAAACTAAGTACTGAAAAGTGTTTACTTTTTTCAGCCACTGGTTTCTTGAAGTGGCCTATGTCATAATAAGAAGAATGTTTTATAACTTGCAATTCATTGTTATCAAGATTTATTGTGTTAATTAAATTGTTGTTTTCAACGCCACCCAAGTGTGAAAGAAAAACGCGATCAAAGTGTTTTGTCATTAATTAGCTCTTTAAGAGGAGTGAATGACAAGTATATCCATATTTGTTAAATGTTAATCCAATGTATGATTAAGGTGTATGCGTTACAGAGGTCGTAAATAGTGTATAGGTGATCGCAAAAAGCATTATGTTGTTTTGAGTATTTGTGTAATTTTGTTTGTCTGTATCATTTGTTAGATGATGCTCCGCAAACAAAACAAAATAATATGATGATGGACATGTGTCTGAACAGTACGCATAGTCAACAAAAATAAACAGAAACAAATAAAACGTTAATGGCTTTGCTGGCTGCATAAAAATATATAACCATGACATAGCTCACATAACGAGGTGTGCTATGTTAGGATAAACACTGCATGGCGTTTAAATGAATGAAAATGAAAGGTAGCAATTTAAGTTAAATAAAATTACATTACCAACATAGGATATAAAAAACGTAACATAAGTTGAACAAATCTAAAACGTAGACATCACAAATTGGGAACATTGTTGTACCAAACATTCTAAGCAATTAAACCAAATTATGTGCCCCAATAACTATAAATAAAAAAATTACATTGCATAGTTATAAATTAAGGCAACAAATTCAGATAATAAGGCATGATGCTGAATTATTATTGTCGTTGTTTTGCATAGTCTACGCACATTTGAGAATGACTTTGAAGCTCGTGCCTTGGTATGAGGTCTTCGTTAACGAGCCATCAACACATGGTGTTCCACAGATTGGAAAGCGTGTACACTTGTGCACATTACAAATATGACAACGAAGACATTTGTGTATATCCTGACAGAAAAAAGAATACACCATTGGGGTCAAAATCCCTTGTTCAGAATACATTACAGTTATACAGGTTTGACGCCGTACCTTTAACATTGATATGGCAGTTACACTATGATGCCTCCTGTTGATGACACCCAGGACCCTATTGTGCATGCTAAACATATAGTCACCGTAGTTGATTCAATCATGATCAGTGAAGCTATGGCAAAGGAACAGCAGTGGCCGGGGCATATCCAAAATGTACTAAATAACACGAAACTATAAAACACGATCTTGTTTATCACGATAGCATATTTAACTGGTGCTGCTAAGGTAAGAGAACTCATATATGTCAACGTTACCGCTTTCGTGAAGGAAATCTCACTTTTTTACCTTGATCCCGCTTTCCCGCTTATTTTACTTTTCTTCAAATTTTTTACACCTAAATTAAATATATTTATTGCGCACTAGGCCGTACTTGTTGTGCGTGAGCCGTTGAACGTTCTATGTACATGTTATGTTTTTGGTCTTAAATGAAGTGATTTCACATTTCCACATGTATGCGTTCTTGGAAAGGCGCCACGAGAGTAGAAAAATGGCGACGCGGAGCAACATAATTCCTTGCGAATCTGCCAAAAAAAGAAGAAAGGTGAGTGGGGGAGGCTGTTTCTTTCAGCTCTCTTGGGTTAATGATTTTCACTATATACGCGCAAGTATCGAAACAAGAAACAAGGCTTATTGCATAGCATGCGATGTGCATTTTGACATTGGGCACGGCGGGAGCAACGATGTCCAACGACGCATAGCACGCGACTGCCATAGAGCGAAAGCTTCTGCTCTGTCCCATATGTGTCGTGGTATCGCGCGGTATGTCGCAACCGGCACTGAGGTTGACAGGGTAACAGCAGAAAGCATGTTTGCCAGCTTTATTGCCAAGAGTAACTTGCCTTTGGCGAGAACGGACGATTTTGGCAAGAGAGTTGGTATCTGTTTCCCGACTGTGACATTGTCTAAAAGTTCTCGGCGGAGAGAACCAAAACCATCCAGATCATCACGGGAGCGCTTGCGCAAGATTTCAACCGGGTAAGTTTTGTATTGTTATAAAAAGTAAACATTCAGTTAAACTTATTTCAGTGACAATATCGTCAAATCAGGGGTTATTGAGTAGGAGTAGTTAGTAGATTAGTGCATGATATAGACAGTTCCAATTATATTAAAGACAACAAAATGTGCAAATTATTTTGCTATTTTACTAGCCTATATTTTTCATTAAAAATAATACGACCCTCCTGGATATTTAGTGTAATCTACAATCGCCAGGTGCCAGCACGAAGTAGCCAAAGTGTAATGTTGGGAATTGAGGCATGATTATTTAAGTAATGTTATGTTATGTTAAGTGATAGTCATCAAGGACCTTTTACATTGTGGTATATAATATGTCCCGTGGGACCATACATGATTAAGGTGACAGTCATAGGGTGAAAATATTGTAGTCAGAGTCAACCTTTTTATTTTCTAGCTGTACGTATTACATACGTATTCTTTTATGCTCTGGTCGGTGCATATCAGGTCACTAAGTTGTTATGTTTACATGCAATATACTGTTTTTGCAATTATTCATGACTAACACATTATGAAATTATGTTTTAAGAGTGGTGAAAATTAAGATTAAAGCAACTGTATTTTGTGAGAAAAAAAATTATTTTATTTTGGTTGACTATCCCTCTAAATGTTGGTTTGCTTGAATTGTAGTGTTTTTATTTGTGCATGGGTGTTGCTATTACAACATTTTCCTTATAACATATATATTGTGATTATTTGGATGATATGTGCTTGCGCATATGTCGTGAGCTCGTAAATTGGGGTTTACGCACTTTCCCACTTTTCACGAGCTGACGTTGACACGTATCACCACTCGACATGTGTATACCAGATCCCTTGTAAGAGCTGTAGCCACGAGTACATTGGCGAAACAGGGAGAAAACTTGGAACAAGACTCGGGGAATACAGGAAGGAGGCTGAGAATATCGCAACCAGACGGTTTACCCAGGAACAAAAGAGAGAGTCAGCGACGGGAGAGCATACGTCTGCAGCAACGTACCGGGCAGACACGAACAATTGCACCACTGACGTGGAGGCAGCAATGGCGAGTAGAAGAACGTCGTCTCAGAATTCATGTTGAAGGCTAAAAAAGTAAATTAATAGCTGTGGTTAGGAGAAAGTTGTAATTCATATATTATTTATCAACTATTATTTATCAACTGTCATCTACCAACTATTATCTACCATCTGTTTTCTACCAACTCTTATCTACCAACTGTTCTTCCCTACCAACTATTATCTACCAACTGTTATCTATCAATTATTGTCTACCAACTTGATGAACGAATATTCGGCAGAGAGATTTGCTCCTCTACATGACTGTAAGACAAGTCAGACGGTGGTGTGGTGTTTTTGTCCACGAATCGTCACGTCACATCATTCATACATATATAACATTTAACCGTCGACACTATTTAACAGTGTCGACGGTCCATATGATAAGTCGATGTCCGTTCATACATTCGCTGTCTAAGCTGCTATAAACTATACTATGTGTGTGTGTCCTCCTAAGGATATAACACACACACACACACACACACACACACACACACACACACACACACACACTCAAACACATAAGCACATGAGTACACAACACAGTGTTTGGTTCCACTTAGCATAACTACTCATGTCGATGGATTAGCTGGTCCCCGCCACGCCTCGCCTACGATGTCTGACCTAACTATAGAAAAGACCACCTAGATCCACGAAACCTATCATCAATTATTTACCATTCATATACATATGTCACATGATCAAAGTAACACTTTCTTCAACAACAAAAAAACAAATTTCGCTTACGTCGAGACGCCGCTACGCATCAGATTCACAAAAGTCTGCAAGGTGTCACTACTATCACCGTCTGCAAGGCGTCACTACTATCACCGCCTTAATTAAATAAATGTTAACAGAGAAAGAACTGGCTAGATAACATACACCTACCGACCCTGCTACGCACAGCAGAGGACAGGCAACGCTGGCGAGGACTGTGTGTGAATGGCACCCCTACAATCGTACCGGTCAAGGGGTGAAGGAAGGTGGTGGTGACATTAAATAATGGGGGAAGAGTTTAGCACCTTTGTACTGCTTTTATTGTATTACCTTTATCCATATTGCGTAAAGCCTGAAGTTGTATTTAATGTGTGCTGTGATGCATTAGTGGTTATGTATAATTCAGTTACAGTAGCGACACACTGCGGACTTTATGAAGCTCATATTTTGTAGCATCTGGTACGAGTGTATCACTTGTACCGTGAGTGTATCGCTTGTACCATGGTTAATCCGGCACTGGAACGCACACATGCCCGCACGATTGTTCGTACGCACGAACACACACATGCACACACGAAACGCGCACGCACACATACACGCACGCTCGCACGCACGCACGCACGCACGAACCCACACACACACACACACAAACACACACACACACACACACACACACACACACACGAACAAACGTTACTCACATTGGCCTCTTGACTTTTCTTGACCCACAGTAGAGCCACAACACGTCTCCTCATGCATGCGTGCATGCACGCACACGCACGTACCAGTGCCTGGTTTACAATATGGATGGCCTTGGTACAAACATTTTTGTGGGGTCCTTACCGAGTGCGCGAAAGACGAACATCAAGACGCGTGGCATTGACAATGGAGGAAACAAAATATTTAGTTAACGTTTATTCAACTATGCTTGATAATAAGCATTCACAAATTGTTGGCATATAAACATATATTATTTATTTAATCCTCATTGTGCCTGCTCGCGCATAAGGCAGCTCGTATAAACGTACATACAAGAATATACATCGTATGATGATAAACACAATAATACAGTTGGCAGTGACTAAGGTTCTTTATATATAATCCAACGTTTCATCCACTTATCTCATAAGCAACATGTATCTTACGAACATGTATCTCACAAACATGTATCTCACAAACATGTATCTCACAAACATGTATCTCACAAACATGTATCTCACAAACATGTATCTCACAAACGTGTATCTCACAAACGTGTATCTCACAAACATGTATCTCACAAACGTGCGTCTGCCGAATTCTACAGTTCTGGATCATGAAACTGAAACATTATGAATCACAAAAGTGTGTACAAATATGGCGCTGCAATACCGCGGTGGTCAAAAATGGAATTATCGGTTAATTATCGATCGATGTAGAAATGCGCACTCTCCCCGGAGCACAATACAGTCACCCTCATGAACCGCTTAAACCATTAATTTCCTAACGTTTTCCGTACAAAATCATTCTTGGTATCCTAAAATTTCAACTGTATCTAATGTAGTCTTTCAGACAGTTTCGGCGACACGTCAATGAACATAAGACTTATTAACGCGTCAACAACACAATGTCTCGGCATCAGCAGACGTAATGTGTCAACCGGCGAGGGAAATTATGAGCAAAGTTCGAGTACATTTTAAGCATGCAAAAACAAATAAAAATTACATTCAAGTACAATAGTTCAAATAATGACATATTATCTCTCATCGATTTTAAGTCACTAACGGCGACATACACGCCTAACATAAGAACAAGCACTGTGCTAATCAGCGAGATGATAATTATGCTTTCCGATTATCTAGTTCCACTTAATCCACCAGGTAGAGAAATGGGAAGGGTGTATTCGACCAATTTTTCGCTCTAAGATCATTGTGACTTCGCTTGCGAAGCAGATTAGAAGTACGTTCGTTCCTCTGCGTCATTGGTGGATTATTACTGATTGAACGGCGGTAATCCAACCTCACCACCGCATGCATGTCGCGTTCCCGGAATCACCAATCTCGTTCAGAGATCGAAGACGTGAAGTCGCTGTGTGTCCGTCGACGAACCATGCAGTGGAGCTGCGCTCAGACTTGCGCGGCTGTTGCCTTCACCGCTTTGTTATCGCTGACTGAAGGTAAGTGTCGTGCTATTTCAATACCGCCCTGACTAGCAGTACGGCAGTTTACTCGACACATCATCTTGCATGTTGTTCTTCTTCTTTTTCCGGACTTGACATTGAACTTTCACCAGTAACTATTGGATTAGTTTATCGAAGTCCATAAACAAAGAGGAAAACGAAAAATACAAAACTTTATAAAAAAAAATAGTAAATAGAATGTAGTATAATGGGGAATGCACAGAATGATGATTAAATCATATTTTAATACACTATAGTTTCTTTGCTCAGTACGTGCTGGAACCAACAAAGAGAGAGTAGTGTTGTCCTCACAAAAATTTGCTTGACAATGTTCGCAGTTATGGTCCATTGCGTAACTGTTATCATATTCAACTGTAGTTTAACACCATAGTAATCTAAGATATGCAGGAGAAACTATTACAAAAGCAAGCATAAAGATATGCGGAAATAAAAAATATAGATTGGTAAGTGAAGAATAAGACGATGACAAAGTCAAGTATAAGATTATTATGCTGGCACATTTTATAATGGTAGACTGAGGGCCTCATTTCTATTTGTTCCCTACAAAACAATGATATGGTCAAGAATGCTTTTAGAAACATTACGTACAAATAAATTATGTAAAATGTAAATAGACGAAGACTATGCAAGGAGGCACATGATAACATATATACATAATATTATAAAGTTTTTAATGACAGATTATCTAAACGGGTAGCTCAGTTCAGTTTCACCAGAGATTATATCGGTTCATTACCAGAAAATAAATCACATGGAGTAGATGAAATGTCAGCAAATTAACATACCACTTAATCATTAAAAGAGGGATTGTTTCTTTTGAATAGAATTAAGCAAATATTATACAATTATTTAACAAGTTCGGGACATAACCAAGAAAATTACAGACTAGTTTACCATCATTGATTTGGAAATGTTTAGATTCGTTAATGATTTCTTGCATTATGAATATTTTATTTTTATTTAAATATATCAACAGGGTGGGTTACACATACAAACATAATAGTTGAACTTACAGTGGTTCTTTCGGCACCTTTCATCTAGGGTTTTGGTTTGGGTAGATTGTTAAACAGTTGAGCAATCACAGACGGCTGCACGTCCCTTGATAACAAGGTGTTTGGATACATCGACTACTTAGCCTCTGCACCGTGCTAAGCCTCTGCACCGTGCTAAACCGCTGTGCAGTTTTACACGGATTAATAAACGTCGGAAAGCACATTTCCGGGACGGCTCTACTGCCTTGAGTAATGTTTGTGTAATCGATTATTTGGTACATGGTTGTTTATGCAATGGCTAGATTGTGGTAGATGAGATTCTTAAGTCCAAAGCTCATTTGTAACCTTTTGGTGTTAACTATTTTCCTCAAACAGCCACGCACATTATCGTTTCATGTTCAAGTATAAATCGGTTTTAACTCAATCATTTAAATATATTAATTCAACGTCCCATTACAGTACATCGCGGTACATCTATCAAAGGTAGGCATGGCGTTCATGCATGTACAAGCATATATATACATAACCATTATGCGCATTTAAAAGTAGTATTTAATACATAGACGTAAACATACAAACACACACACGCACACACATACGCGTACACACGCCACACACCGCACATACCCATGTATGTACATATACATGTGTGTGTATATATATATATATATATATATATACATACATACATATGAATGTGCGCGTATATATATATATATATATATATATATATATATATATACATATATATATATATGTGTGTGTGTGTGTATGTACGTGTGTGCGTGTGCGTGTGCGTGTGCGTGTGCGAGTGCGAGTGCGTGTGCGTGTGCGTGTGCGTGTGCGTGTGCGCGTGCGCGTGCGCGCGTGTGTGTGTGTGTGTTGCTCTCCTCCTTTTCTCTGGAGACCGGGGTGAGGCTGGCACCGATACCGGTCGTCGATTTATGTTTCCCTTTTCCCACGTGTGTGTGTGTGTGTGTGTGTGCGTGTGCTTGTGCGTGTGCGTGTGCGTGTGCGTGTGTGTGTGCGTGTGCGTGTGTGTGTGCGTGTGCGTGTGTATGTATGCGTGTGTGTGTATAAGCATTACCTGTGTTTTCTTGCAGTGTCCTCTGCAGCCACCTCCTATCACAAGGAAATACTTGATAAGATACTTGGGGGGAATTACACGTCAATCATGCGACCAGTGCTGGATGACACACATACGATACAGGTTTCCATGAGGATGACACTTTACCAGATACGAGACATGGTGGGTGACAGATTCACTTCACATATCTCAGTTTCATTCTACCAAATAATTTAAAACAACAGTCATTTAAGACCTGCCGTCGTGAGACTACGGAAGAAACTAGCATCTTAGATTTTGAATAGGCCGCATCTGCTAACGTGGCTCGTTTCGAGAGAGTGGATGTATATGTTTAGACACAAAACAAGACAGTTTTTGCTCTCTGTTTATTGCAAATAATGTAGAGAGTGTGACGATTTGATTAAACGGCCACAAGTAGGTTAAATATAAGGAACAGCGCCGTTGCTAATGCGTTAACACTGCCACTGTGCTGGTTTCGAGTGAGTGCACACTCGCGAGAACGATAGGCCGGACTTGTGCAGTGCTGTCATATTAGAAACATTTGTGTTTTTTTCTGTGTGTGTTCGTGTGCATGTGCGTGTGCGTGTGCGTGTGCGAGTGCGAGTGCGTGTGCCTGTGCGTGTACGTGTGCGTGTGTGTCAGTAAATCATCAATTTAATATGTGTTAATAAGTATGTTCGGTGTGGTCACGGTGTGTGTGTGTGTGTGTGTGTGTGTGTGTGTGTGTGTGTGTGTGTGTGTGTGTGTGTGTGTGTGTGTGTGTGTGTGTGTGTGTGTGTGTGTGTGTGTGTGTGTGTGTGTGTGTGTGTGTGTTTCTCTGATCATTTGTTTGGTTGATTGAGTGTGTGTTTGTTTGTTTGTTTGCTTGTTTGTTTGTTTGTTTGGTTGGTTGCTTGTAGACGTACCCGGGAAGTCATGGGGATGAATCGTACAATAAACAATTTCGAAATTCCCCGGGGGTGGGTATTTTGCGAAGGAACCTATGTGGACGCTTGATATGCATCACGTTACTCGCAACAAAAATAGTTCGTAATTACGTACAACTGTTCGCAACGCGATTGTTCCGAGTTGCGGTATCTACGTTAAACGTCCACACATGTTCCTTCCTGAAACCGGCAGTGGTACATGATTGTACAAAATCCCGAGTTGGTCAATCTATCCAACTAGTCAGTTGTCTTGAGATATTCACCCTGACCTGATTATCGTCTGACCGATTCCGGACTTTGTGTGAGGATAACACTGATCGTCTCAATTGCGAAGCTCCCTTTTACGACGTTAGTGATGTGGACCGTGTCTACTGACGTGTTTAACAGTCAAAACGTTGAAGCGGTTGTACAACGAACGACGTTTGATTTATTCTTGATTGGGCCAAGTAATGCAGTACAGACAGAGTAACACGTGGAGCAATATTCATGTAACACATTATTGCACGCACGCACACACACCCGCACGCACATACCTGCACACAGATCACTAACAAAATGTATCTTGCACATCTGAATTTGCTGTCTTTAATGATTCAGTCTTTGTCTTGCAGGACGAAAGGAACCAAATGCTGACAGTCAACGTGTGGATAAATCTGGTATGAGATCAACATATATAATTCGAGTGAAGGAGTTTATATGAACCAGTCCCTATCCCGCCGCGCGCACTGAGAAGGAAACTGTTATAAGTGGTCGATTTTATGAAAGATAACACTGTGTAATTATTCTAATG